>ML839667.1:28079-70610 GCA_009831015.1 Picea engelmannii | reverse complement strand
TTTTACATGTATTCATTCCACCAAAATAGTTAGTAGCACTTATTCCATTGTGTTGTCTTCTTTATAGTTGGTCTTATTACTTGAATATTTTTAAATACAAACATAGAATTTCCATATATAATATGTACATGCATAATGGTTATGTTTCCAAAAACTTTAATGGGAAGAACCTATTATATATCAATGATCATCCACACACTCATGGGAACATTGAAGGGTTCATAAATAACTATATATGCTCATTGTTCAATGCAATATTTTTATTTGAGGAGCACTCCAATGACAATGAGTTCTTTATGAAAAGGAAGACATCCATATTTTTTGTTATGCATGAAATGCATAGTTTGTCTCCTGGTGACGAGATGTTAATAAACTATAACTTTCATATACCACCACCAACTCATGAAACATGACTTCCATTGAGACTACTTTTATATGTCCCCTTGGGGCATAAGTAAAATATCATTGGGTAATTGTATTTTTGGATTTTCAATGGAATTAATGTAAATGTATTGCTTGATTTCAAATTTGTTTTATAAATTGTTTGGTTTCATGTGCATTGTTGAAAAATAAATTCCATGCTTCTA
This sequence comes from Picea engelmannii, assembly GCA_009831015.1. NCBI lineage: Eukaryota > Viridiplantae > Streptophyta > Pinopsida > Pinales > Pinaceae > Picea > Picea engelmannii. Next base: position 70,023 of record ML839667.1, on the reverse strand, counting down.
ATAAATATTTGGTCTAATGTTTGAACATACTAAATTATTGTGTTTACTAATATCACTGATTTAATGTTCAATATTTTTGCAATCAATATTATAATGATGAGTGACTTGTATACCATATATCGTTTCACCCCACTATGATGTCAAATCAAGAGAAGCTTGCTAAACAAGTATAATTTATAGAGGAATCATACCAATCATGGTTGAACCAACCACTTATTCAATTCCCACAACATCCGGAGTCACCAATTTAAAACATCTACAATAACATTGGTTCTTCACATGTTGGGGATGAAAAAAATAATTAAGGGGTTGGTATGGATGACTTTTTATGGGATGCCCATGCCATGGAGGGAATGTTTTTACATGCATTCCAAAAATATGAACTAGGGGATGATGCTCATACCATTGACACCTTCGAAATCCTAAAATCTATTTCCACCACCCTTGTCTTTGGACATGGGTCAAGGTGTACCCAACTAGAGACAACAATATTCTATAAAACTTGAAAGCAATATATGACATTCTAGACATGTGTTTCTTGGCACTATTGATGTAACTAACCAGTAAGTCCCTTATATTTTAATTAATCTTGTCACATATTTAGCAATGAAAAGGGGTTTCATGCATGCTTTTTGAAAAACATTTGTATTATCCACTAATTGTAGGTTACTCAAAGATAAGGTACTCAATTATTTTATTTGTTTACATAACTAAATTATCATTTATTTTGTCGAATATGTATTCGGCAAGACATGATGTTGATGATGATTCGCTCGACGAAAGGGATTTTTGTGAATCTCTCGACCCTATGATTTTAATAAGGAAAAATATCAATAAAGGAAACAAGGAACTAGCTCACTTGTTAGATATTCTAGATCAAACTCTCGAGGTTGAAGAAAGGATCAGAGAAGTTATGACAAAGACTAAGAAATATAAGGTAATAACCATAATTTCAAGTTGTTTTATTTTTATGTCATACGATCAATTATGAAAGCTTGATTTTTAACTTTTACATTATCTAAATGAAAAAATGTTTTCTTTCTTATATAGATATTTTTGGATCCTGCTGACACCGACATGCATGGTATCGGTAATAGTGGCGCTACACAGATGCCACATGGTCCCAAAGCAGGCCCTCGTATAGTTGCCAGGACACAACTATTCAGATCTCCACCTTCTACACCATTAGGTGGGAGCCATGACACGCCCATCAAGGAAGTGGCCACACATGTAGGCTCTGGAGGTGGTGACAAAGATGAGGCCAATGATTTGACAAAATATATGGTTTATTTTCCTAAAGAAAGACGTGTGACCAGTACAGGGAACCTTTATGGTCAACGAGGAAGGGCTTCCATTAAAGCAGGTTAAAGTTCCAGGTAATTTTTAAAATTTTATTTTTTTCATGTTCTCTATGCAGACAAATATAAATCATATAAATTATTATTTTTAAATTAATAATCATATAATCATTTTGCATGTAGGGAACAATGATTTTTATAGGTCCTTGGAGAATAAGGATATGTTGATTTTTGGGCCCACCATACAGGAGAGGTGGAATTCCTAGAATTCCAACCTCAAAAAAGAATTGATGGATTATCTAGAAAGCCATTTTGGTGTAGATACTTTTAATAAGTCCTTGGCCACCGCCAAAGCTGGCCAATATTTAAAATATACATGAGAAACATATAGGAAGCACTTGAAACAAAATGATAGGTATGAGTGTCCTCTGATGATTCCAGAGAGGGATTGAAAGGCCCTCATTGAGGACGCAAGAGAGAAGAAATTGACAGATGAAGGAAAAACACCCTCTGGTCCCAGAAGGTAAATTACAATTTCAATTGAATACCTTCAATTTTTTTTAGATGTAAATAAAACTGTGGTATATATTAACATAATTTAAAGTTTTGATGATAGGTTGAATGACACGTCAAAGGCCAAAAAAGTAAGGCTTGAAAAATGTGTCCAACACAGGCTAGGCCAGGGCGACTACTTGAAGTTGCGGTCACGAATTGTAAGTACCTAAATATCTTATTTGTATCACCTTAAAAATTTTAGGTAATTTCAGCGAATAAGATAAAAATTACATACTTTTTGGCACAAGGGCAGACCCAGGGTTCAACACTACAACAACGCACCAACAAAGCCCTAACTACCAGCTCTTTCAAAAACACCTTCGAGGCAGATGAAGTCTCACCCGAGGTAGAGGCAGGGGTGGTTGCATGACTCAGGTGTCTACAACCTTAGTTGGGGCATGGATCTGTGACTATAATACTTAATACAACTCTTAGCACCATCTATTCCTTAAAATGTAATCAATATTCACTTCGTTGATACAACAAAGCTTCACAACATTCACACTAATCTACAGTATTCAAGCACTTAGCATATACAAATGGATCAAAATGAGCATATCAAGCACTAAGCATGAGTATCTAGATCAGATCTAACATTATTATGTACAATAAGCACAAAGCATAAATATATCTATCTAAACATATCAGAGCACTTAGCATATAACATATGAACACATCAAGACAAAGAAAAAAGAACATAACATAGTGTTTACATGGTTCACCCCCACCCTGGGGCTACATCCACAAACTCTTCTTCTTTATTGTCTTCAGCCAATCAGTTACAACAAAAAATCCATCAAAACCCTTACTTTGCACAGGACAAAAGATTTTTGCAGCTCGCTAGATCCTTCTTCCTTGCGCTACAACACTTAAGCTCTCCACAATCTGCTACAAGGATATGCACTTAGCTCTGCAAGTCTCTTAAAGTCATGCACAAAGAACTTACAGACTCTACTCGCACTTAACATACATTCACATTGCATAGATGCACTATTCTCCTCCTTTCTTACATTGCCTACCCTTCTAATTATACATACAAAATAGGCCTAAACATGGGTAAACCCATGGGCTAACATCCCATTCCCATTACATATTCCCAAAAACCCTAAAAGGGGCCCAAAAGGGGGCCAAGATCCCGTGATATCTACTTTGTCTTGTGCTCCTCCTTCGACAGGCTATTGAATTCCCAAAATAGGTCAACATGACCAAGAAACTCCCAAAACTTGGTCAAGGGCCAATAGGCCCCCAACACTCACCTGTGACTTGTCCAGAATCACTCTAGTCTGATCAGTTCGGCTTTGAATGCCTTACACTTGACTCGAGATGCTTCGACTTGATTCTTTTCTGTGGCCTCTTGTTCAGTGAACTCTTGTATTACTACATCATTCATTAGCCCTTCTAGGCGCTATTCTGCTGTGGTGACAACCTATTCTAGTTCTTCTCCTTGGTTCTCCACCTTTGTAAACAACTGGAATGCCTTATCTTGCATAGGTTGAAGCCATTGAGTGACTTCCATCACTTTGATTTGGAGCATATGGACCTACTGCTGAGCTGTTCATTGTTCATGAGACCTCTTCATTCATTCTACAGCTGACAGGGCCTTCAACTATGACTATAGTGTATCAATGTGCTGCTTCACTTCCTGAAGCTACGACTGCAGTTTCTGTAACTCTAAGTTTTCAGTGAGGTTCTTGTATGTCTAGGCGATTCAGTTACTCAACTTCTTGCACTCCAAGGAAAGAGATTTGAATTTGTCAACTGCGCTGTGGGAAGTTTCTTCTCATTGGTCCCTTATGTCTTGAGGGGTATTAGGCACAGTGCAGAGCTCCAAGTCTGCTATGCACTGTTGGAGCTACTGGATTAATTATTTGAGTTGCGCCACCTATTGTGGGACTCTCTCTTCGACATTTACTTCGATGACTATCACAGAGTGAAGTGCTCTGTGAACCATTTCCTTAGTTTCAAGTTGCTCGACGAGCAATTGTTCCTTGCTTTGCTGTAACTGTTTTTTTTCTTCATCCCACTTGGCTTGCAGAGTCAACTTTTCCTGTTTTGCAGCACTGTGTTGCTCCTCAAGGTCTTTATGTATGTGCACTAAAGCCTAGGTGGCTTTTTCTATCTCTTCCTGAGCTCGTCGAAGGTGAGCTTCAACTGTGTCAACAATGTGGTGTAGTTGAGCTGGCTCATCACCTAGGTCTGATGTTCCTGCTGACAAAAGTGCAATGGAAACTGTGCGGCTAGACTATACTGCCTGCTACACCATTTGGAGCTCGTTCTTAATGTGAATGAACACCCCCTTCTTCTTAGCTTCCTGCTTCTCTGCTATCTCCAGTGAAGCATCGTTGAGTGTTGAGATGATGAAGTTGAAGTCGTCTGATGTGAGGGTGGTCTCAAATTTGGTCCTAGTTGCTTTCATTTTCTTCCTTGAAGAAGGTTTCAGAGGGGAAACCTTCCTTTTCTTTGAGGGGTCCTCATCTCTAGGCGGTGTAACCTCACCTTTCTTTGGTTCAACTTTTGCGCCATCTATCTGTCTGCCATCTCCTCCTTGCTCCACTGAGATGGAAGTGGTCTTCACGGATGCGTTGTCTAGATCATGGGCCTCTTTGGTCTTCTTTGTCTTGCTAGGTCCAGGTATATCTGTCACAGTTGCTAGAATGCCAACATTATATATCTCCACAGGGTCTACTGGAACAAGGAGGTCTTCCAACCATTCCTTGGTAATCTCTTTTGAGTCATCCTCCGTCAACTTGTAGAATGACTGTAGCTATTGTTTATGCTCATCAACACGCACTGTGATATAGATGAAATGGCGGTCCGCGCTGAATTTCATCAAGGGCCTGAACCTGTGGAGAGTGTTTGGGGTTATATGATGTGTAGATTAGATGGCCACCTTCAACTGGTTGTAGTAAGTGTGGAAGAAGAAATTTGATTGCCACTGCTTGCTCATGTTGTTCGAGTACCATAATGTACTGAACTTCGTAGCCAAAGGTTCAAATGGATCGATGTCCGAGAAGGTCGCACCTTCTGGCATCTCCCATGTGATGAAAGTGATCAAGATGAGAAGCCAGCTGAAGTGGAATTCATATCCTTGATCTTTCACTTCCCTACAGTCTAGTTCTAGCTGGTTTATGAGGTACTTTGCCCAATTCATTTGTAGGCCTTCCGCACACTTCCCTGCGAGGTCGACTACAAATGCAATCACTTGGGTGGGTCAGTTCTTGCGAACTAACTTCCCTATGATCAATTGATAGGCTAGGTGCACTACGCCACTCTGGATAGAGGTTACCTTATAGCCTCGCGTTCCCTTATCGACATCCCCGTAGGTGTATTTTATCTTCTGCGCAAGAGCACGATCCATGGTTTTCCCGAGGTAGAATTCCTGTGGGTCGGGGCCTTGCATGCTCAGCCCTGTGATTCAATTAATCAACATTGGATCGATTTTGATATGGTGATTCAACCATAAATATATGCCATGGTAGCAAGACAACAATATCTTTATGCATGCGTTCACTTCTTGGTTTCTCCCAAAGTGAGGAATCTTCATGACATTGAGGAGGGTGGATTGCGCGAGGTTCATAGTCCATGACTAGGGTATGATCTTCAAGTTCTTTCCCTTGGTTCTAGTCAGATACTTGTGCAGGGTGAGCATGTTGTACACCTTTCTGTCGCCGATGTTGAAGTCGCTGAACTTCTATGCTGCGATCTTATCTTGGTTTGCGTACACTATGCGTATCCCCTTCGGGAGGTATGCAGTGACCAATTCATATTCAAAGTCTCTGGGCACATTGTCTCAGTTTATTGTACCGCTCAGAGGTGGTATATAAGTAGGTAGGATGTTTAGAATTAGCTTATCATTCACTAAGTCATCCTTGTGCTTAGTTTTCCTTTCATGGGATGGTACAACTCCATGAGTAATGGATGGGGATGCTTGCACTATTTTTGTGGATGAAGCCTGAATACCTTTAGACATCGACATGGCCTTATTAGTCATCAAGTCGATCAAAACTTTCTCAACATCTTTCTCGACAACTCTCAATGCTTCCGACATACGCACTCGGGGTGAACAATTCGCAGGTTCAGGGGACAACTTAGACATGGTAATCGGATAGAGAGTGAGAGCACAATGATCACTATATAAACTTGGCTTAGTCTGTGGGCTCAAATTCTCAATTAGCAAAAGTGTTCTCGATGCATGGTGTGACGTGATAGATTGGTAATTCGACAACGGTGTGCTTACAACGGGTATGAGCCTCCATTAACTCATGTTCAATCCATTATGGCATGACCCAACGATCTAATGACAAACTTTTATTGCTTTTCTACCCATTTGAAGTGGGAGTCGAATGGATATATTGGCCCCAATGACTATATTTCTTTGTCATGGTGAAGTGCCATGTGTCATTGTTCTGATATCCCAGCGAAGCTCCAATTCTGCAATTTTTCTTTCTGTGAGGTCTCCTCTAGAACCTCCTGTAACTTTCCAGTATTATCCCTCTTCTTTCTTAACTGTCCAGCCTTTTTTCTAGTGAGCTTTGTCTCGGTAGTTATTTTTCCATTTTGATTCTTGTCTTCTGTGGTCTTAGTCACTTCACGTTGTTGAGATTCTTCCCTAGGGTTCCTGGCTAATACTTCTTCTTTGTCTGGGATAGGGAATTCAATATTCTGTGGATTCTCTAGAGTTCTTTTAACTTCAACAACTGGGTTACTATCATTAAACATCTTCAATCTGCTCTCCTGATCTTCAATGAAGTGTGTGATCCTTCTGGTCATAAAATATTTTAACTCTTGCTTCTTATGTTCCAAAACTTTTTTCTTCTTCTTTTCATATGGCTTGATCTCTATCCATCCAAGGTTTTCCTATTAACATGGTAAACATGGCGTGGTTCTCAATAAATTGAATAATCTCAAAAATCTTCTTCTGCCAATGTTCCATTGACAGTCATAGGTATCTGAGAAAGCCTCCCACACAGGTTTACTAATTTTCCTCTGAATAACCCTATTCCTCCTAGTGAAGGGATCATAGCAAGCCTTCCTATAGCTTCACAAGTTCTCTCTGTCATGATATTCACCTATATTTCCTCATCTAGAACACAGTCAATGTCAAAGTCCCCTATTCTTGCCTCAAGGAACTCCTTGTCTTTAAAATTATCTGATAGTCTAACATGTCGATGGTCATCCAGGGTTTCTTTTATCTGTATTAATACCTTCTCTAATTCTTTTTGGGGTTCTATTATAGCCTTATTTTCTGGATCTGTTGTAGGTTTTTCGTGTCTTATGTTCATTCTTTCAAGTTTAGAAATCATTCTGGGGAAATCCAACACTTCATGGTCTAGAGATTTGCAACAAAGACAACTATGTCTTCCACCAGGGCATTCCTTAGCAAGATGTCTCGGTCTTCTGCAACTATAACAAAGGGTTAATCCTCTCTTTCTTTTAAATGGTCCCCGATCTCTTCTGTACTGTGCACTAGGATCATAGGAGCTAACCTACAATAAATTCTTTCTAGGATCCTGCATCCATTTGTTAGTCCAAACATTTTTTCTATGCATTGATATAACATATATTTCATTAGTCTTATCATATCTATTCATATCAAACCTTATTTCATATATTAGTGCCCTAGTTTTCAAGCTAGGATAGATCCTATCAATCATACCTATATCCATACTCTAGAAACAAAAACACTTCTACTTATCTTACCTCTATAGGGCACAAAGTTTCCAAATCTAAAATTTTTAACTATTCTTACCTTTATCAGAGCACAGGGTTTGCAGATCTTACCTCTTTTGATAGGAAATTCTCACTTTTACCTTTCTTGGAGTGCCAAGCATTCAGATCTTGCTTCTTTCCTTCAAATCTGATCTTCTTTTATTCAGATCGGGCTTCTTTCTTTTAGATATGACCTTCTTTCTTTAGATCGAGCTTCTTTATTTCAGATATGACCTTCTTTCTCTAGCACAGAGATTTATAAGACAAGTAGAATACTGCACACTAGGGCACAGATCTACGCACAGAGATTTCACAGTTTCAGGATGGATCTTTCCACAAAGCTTCTTCTTTCTCAGTTCCCAACAATCATAGTTTCAGGTCCTGGCAACAGAACCATTTGTTGGCACAGGGGTAGACCCACGGTTCAATGCTACAACAATGCACCAACAAAGCCCTAACTACCAGCCCTTTCGAAAACACCTGCGAGGAAGATGAAGTCTCACCCGAGGTAGAGGCAGGGGTGGTTGCAAGACTCAAGTGTCTGCAACCTTAGTTGGGACACATATATGTGATTATAATACTTAATACAACTCTTAGCATCGTCATTTCCTTAAAATATAATCACTATTCACTTCGTTGATACAACAGAGCTTCAAAACATTCACACTAATCTGAAATATTCAAGCACTTAGCATATACAAATGGATTAGAATGAGCATATCAAGCACTAAGCATGAGTATCTAGATCGGATCTAACATTCTTACGTACAATAAGCACAAAGCATAAATAGATCTATCTAAACATATCAGATCACTTAGCATATAACACATGAACACATCAAGACAAAGCACAAAGCACATAACACAGTGTTTACGTGGTTCACCCCCACCTTGGGGATACGCCCACCAACTCTTCTTCTTTATTGTCTTCAGTCAATCGGTTACAAGCACAAAGCTATCAAAACCCTTACTCTGCACACGAAAAAATATCTACATAGCTCACTAGATCCTTCTTCCTTGTGCTACAACACTTAAGCTCTCCACAATCCACTACAAGGATCTCCACTTAGCTCTGCAAGTCTCTTACAGTCATGCACAAAGCACTTACAAACTCTACTCGCACTTAGCATACATTTACATCACATATATGCACTATTCTCCTCCTTTCTTACATTGCCTATCCTTCTATTTATACATACAAAATAGGCCTAAACATGGGTAAACCCATGGGCCGACATCCCATTCCCATTACATATTCCCAAAAACCCTAAAAGGGGCCCAAAAGGGGGCTAAGATCCTATGATCTTTGCTTCGTCTTGCGCTCCTCCTTCGACAGGCTGTCGAAGTCCCAAAATAGGTCAACATGACCAAGAAACTCCCAAAAATTGGTCAAGGGCCAACAATACTCTTATGCAATGTAGGGTGGCGAGTTTGGTACTGAAACCATGGAGGAAGACCTCCAACTTGGTTACAAATACGACTATAAAGTGGTAGTTGAACACCGAAAAATATTAGGGAAGATACCAAGAACCACTTTGCAGGATAAGGTAAATAAAATTCAATCCATATTAACCTTTATTACTAAAAGAATACAGTCATGTTGGATATTATTAATATTTACAACTTTGTTTTAATCAGGGGAGAAACACTGTCAATGAACACACTAGTACTAATGGAGAGCAATGCATTGATAGTAGTTTGCAACGAGAAGATGGTTCTGATCCCATTCAGTCCCATTTTCCATGGAGGCAGAGTCATATGATGGTGCTACGACCGAGCTGGCACATGATGGTAATATGGTTGTATTTTAATCATATACTTAATAATTTCGTAGTTATACATTTTGTACTTCTATTTTTTTTACTTATACATTTATGATTGTCCGTATAAATTTTGTGGTCTTAATGGCAGAGAATGTTGTACTTGAGGCTCGTACAGTTGAAGAGGAGCACACATGGGAAACCATTCCAACAGTGCCAACTGATGCATGAGGTAAATACTTACATTGCAAGTGTTTTTTTTAATATTACTGAACTAGTTCAATGATATTTAAAAATTGGACATTTAAATTTTGTATTTTTTTCTTTTGTAGGTGATGCCTCATCACAATAGCCTCCATTACACCATGAGTACCCCGCAACAAGGCGTGCTCTACATGATAGGACACAATCAAAATCAGATTTTGAAGAGCACCCTGAGAATGAAGACATAGATATTGATGAAATGATTAGGAACTATAGAGCTAATAATAAGAGGTCGGCTAAAAGTACTAAATGATGATGTACATGAATATTTTAATATTTTAATATGTTTGTTTTTGCTGTAAATATTTCAATAGATTTATATGCTGGGTATTGGGGAATTGAGAGTGATGTGCAGGGGGGGGGAGGAGGGGCCATAAGAGCTTCCGCCTTCACATGGTTGGCCCTGTTCAGTAGAGAATAATTTATTGGAGTTGTTTAATCTTGGAGAAAACCTCCCTCGATCCAACAGAGCAACAACAAAGTCAATGTTGACTTCGTTGATGCTACTTCAAATCAAGGGAGGTAGTTTGATCAAATATTAGATGCATGTCTCCAATAAATTATTCTCGAAACCAAGAGGATCTCATTCAGGTATGTTCTGACACTCTCGTAAAAATGCATCTTAGAGTAAATAATGCGCTACAAATATTACTTGTATTGATTTTTTAGATATTTATGGAGGTTGAATGATTTTGGTAGGTACTTTAAGATCTTTCTTCGTCGATTGAGGGAAGCTCAAGACTAACAGAGGGCCATACAACTGAAGAGAAACACACAGGGCCAACCATTCCAACTGTATTGTCGACTAGTTCATCAGATCATGTGTGATTTCTCCTTTCAGCATATAATTTTATATAGCCATCAATTCTAGTTATTTTAATTTAGATCAATTCTTGCTATAAGTTTATATAGCTAAAAATGTGTGTAGTGAATAAATGGATCCATGCTACCATACATACCTTCTCCTTGGTAGATCTTGTTGCATCACATGTTGTAGACAACTCACCATGTGGGTACTTTGTGCACTTGTTCTAGGTTCTTCTATTTTCAGGATCATCTGGGTTGTGCCTTGTCTGTGATTGCTATGAAATGGTGAAGCACATATTCTGGGATTGCTAGTTTGCCAGGAGTTGCTGGGACAATGTCTAGACCCAGTATCAGTCTTCCTTCAAGGGAAGGTGCATTGACATGCAACTCTTCTTAATGATGATGACTATTTGGTTCTCTCTTCTTGTTTGGGTATTTGGCACTGTCTACATATCCCTGCCTTGTAATCTATTTGGAATGTATGTTGTAAGTTTGTTTTTGATAATGATGTTACTTCTTTGTCTGTTTATTCCAATCTGGAAGGAAATGTGTTTTTCTCATTAAGGATTCTAGGTCTCTAGATATCATTGCATACCCTCATTTTATATTTTTTTTTGTAGTGCAGAGGAAGAGGATATAAGCTCCATTGTATATATGCTTTCGCTATTTTGTTTTGCTGATATAAATATTTTTTTTTAAATATATGACGTATTTTTCAGAAAAAAAAGGTTCTTTTTTTCTTCAATATTGTTGTAGATTATGTAGTGGGAAAGTCTCTGAAAATTGTAATAAGGTCCAAGAGCAATGGAATTTTGAATGAATACAAATCAATGATGTGTTGTTGATGTCATTTTTCGATTTTGTTTATGAATTTTTGAATTTTGTGAATGTAGATGAGTTTTCGCTATATGCACTCTGATAGCAAGAAATAAGGCTATGTGCATCAACTGGTGTCAGAAGAAAGGAAGCCTAAGGTTGAAGATAATTATAGAAAAGAGTGAAGGGGTTGGGTAGAATTGTTTGAGAGAAGCAACATGTTGATTTTGACAGAAGTTGCAATGTAGAATGGTGGGATGAGGATATTCCTATGAGAAGAGTTTGAGGAAGACCTAGAAATGCAAATGTGGTGAAGATGTTGCAGAAATGTTGAGTGTTAACAACATTGGATTCCATAGAACATTCCATAGAACAGGAATCATAACAAATGTGATTGATGAGAGTGAAGATGAAGGAGAAGTGGAAGTTGCAAGAGAAGAACCAGGAGAAGAAAGTTCCCTAGAGGAAAGAATGAAGGGATCCATAACAATTTTGAGAGGTAGACCTAGACATGGTACCCCTCTGTATTGTGGAAATCTGAATCCGGAGTTGATGGATTGCATTAAAGATATGAAAACTTGTTTTGAGTGCAAGGGAATTGAAGACCTTAGAAGAGTGAAGACGCATTCACCTTCATTGCAAATATAGAGCTCTTACGGTCCATTCATGAACTAGACCAAGAGGATTAGAGGCATTGATGAAGGGATTAAATGAAAATCCCCCCCAACCTCTGTAGGGGGTGACCTCTAGAGTGGCTATGTTGAAAACCAAGTAGATTGCAGATTGCTAAATGGAATTCTTTGAAGCAACATATCGAAGAATTGTCTTTGAAGGCTTTGATATGGTCACATACTTCATTTATTGAGACTTGTAGGATTAGAGTAGAATTAAAATTTTCTACTATGAATCTTATTGCCCAAAAGGACTAATGGAGTTGAGGTGATCCACTTTGATCGCATGCTTGAATAACCTCTTTAGAGAAAAAGAGACATTCTTGTTTGGAGAACTTGAGTTAACGCCTCCTTGAAAAGGAGCTTTTTATGAAACCCTAACATTTGTGAAAAGAGAGGGACCTTGAGAATAAGGTGTTGAGTGGCCCATGTTCCCATTATTCACCCTTTAGCCCGATATTCAAGGAGAATAGCTTGGGGAATCAGAGGCATTCACATTCATTCGAAGAGGTAGTCTTCTTGTGGTCCACTCACGATGAAGACCTAGAGGAGTAGAGGTATCGATGAAAGGAATAGATGAAACGATCCCCCCACCTCTCTAGGGGGTGACCTCTTGAGTGGTTACATTGAAAACCATTGAAGACCATTGTTGGCCCTTGGTTAGGGAAGCAAGCGAAGATCAAGGAAGAAAAGGCAAAATGCAAACTGCGTGGAAGACACAATGACTATTACTGGGTCGAAGTAAGCAAAAGAGCATAAAATATGGAGTGAAGTAAGAGAAAGAAAGATGTTGGATGAGGAGATCGAGGATGAAAAATCAACAAGGAAGATGGATTGTGGACAACTCAGCAAGCGGAAAAATCTATCGTTGGATGCTTTGGAGCACCGCATGAGAAGGAAGGAAAGATATGCTGGTGAAGCCCTAAAAACGTGGGTCAAGTTGACCTAGGGTTTTAGACACCTAGGGTTTTGGTATCTAGGGTTTTGACACTTAGGTCTCGGCCTAAGGCTATAGATGAGCTATTGTATTGTATAAATATAGGTCTAAAGGACCTAGGATGGGTTGTTGCTGTTGTTATTGTTGTTGGTATTGTCGGTTCTAGTTTTGTTATTGGCATGAGCGATTATTGTTGTGTGAGAGAGAAGTGCTAAGTGAAGAGCCTTCTGGTATTGTAAGATATTCAACTAGGTGCAGAGATTAGTCTTACATCCGGGTGCACAGGAAGGGAAGAGACAAAGAGGAGAAGAAATCAGATCTACTAGCTAAGAGCGCAGACAAGAACTGCATGCTTCATCTTAATACATTATAAATAATAGTTATGTGGATGTAGCCCTAGAGAGAGGGTGAACCACGTATATCTTGTGTTGTGTGTGATTGATTCTCTATTCTTTGTCATTTGATATACTTCTATTTGCATTAATGTGTTAGAGATGATAGATAGTTGTGCGGAGTAGATCTGAACTGTTAAGTGATATATACTTGTTGTATTTCCCTTATATTAGATCCACATGGTATTCCCTTTAGTTGTAGACATCTCTATCCTACAACCCCCCCATAGATACTTCGGGTGAGACTACATCTGCCTCGCAGGTGTTGCCGAAAGGGCCAATAGTTAGGGCTTGTTGGTGCACTCTTGGAGATGAACCCTGGGTCTGCCCCTATGCCAAAAAATGGTTCTGTTGCCGAGACTTGAATCTTCATGAGGGAATGTCAAGGTGGTTTCCATCAAAGACATAGATTCAGAAGTGGATAGAATACCAAGAAAAGGACTTCGCTGAAGCCCAGAACAAGAACCCTAATCTTAGTACAAAGGATTGGATGGAAAGATATATCTTTATTGATATACATGATATTTTCTTTGGAGGAATCCATAGAGAGTTATACGAGTGGCTAGATAGGTTAGAAAATACCCAATTTGAGATCAGATCTAGGCCACCTGTGGTTTGGACATCGACACTGATCAATAAGGTCAAGAGAGTTGATAATTTTGTGTCAAGAGTAGTAGATCACTGGTTTGATAGTACCATTGGAGGGCATATCACTGAATTTGTTGTTGATAGAGTAGAATCGTATAGCCAAGCAGAGAGATATTTCTGTAAGGGACCTAGAGGAAAAATTTTACATTTTCTGAAGCTGAAGATCAAGATGCTATTGTAGGAAAAGAACATCTTGAAGATACATTAGTCTACTGGATTGAAGAGCTAATGTTCAAGAACTTAGACAGTGACAACAACACAAAGGCTGGACATACACGTAGTGGAAGAGTGTTCAGAGAAGTTCCTCTTGCGAACCTATTTAAGCAGAACTACGAGGATGAGGGGTTTTACAGTGGAGAAGAGGCAGATCTAACGGACCAAGAGCATTCAGAGTCCGCTAGGCCAGAGGAAGGGAAAGTTGAAGAACTTCACCGGGAAGAGCCAGAAGCTTTAGGAACTACACAAACTGTTGAAGTAAGTACTATTACTCCTCCTATTGATTCAACAACATTAAGCAATTAGAGTAATCAGATTCACTCGAGCATTCAAATCACTGTCACTAGTATCCCAACACATACTTAGTTAGAAAACTTAGGAAGATCTATGGCAAATGAGATGAGGTTACCCACCTTCAGAGGAGATGGATCTAAATATCCTGATCAACATTGGTTTCTATGCGAAGCCGTATGGAGTATTAAGAACATCACTGACGAAGATATCAAATGAGCTCAGTTTAGTACTACCCTAAGAGACCGCGCAATTAGTTGGTACATGAAGTTTTTTAAGGGAATTACCCAACCTAAACTGCTGAATGAGATCAAGAACGCACTAATTGCTGAGTTCAAGAAACCCAAGTCGGAGTCACAGTGCATTACAGAACTAAAAAAAATCAAGCAGAGAATAGTTGAACTGGTATGGGAGTTCGATCAAAGATTTAAGACCTTGACAGGCCATCTAAGTTTTCAAATCCCAGATGAGAAGAACAAGGAATGGTTCATTGCTACTCTCTTACCACACATCAGAGTTCCTCTGATGCAACTGAATATTTCTTCATAGGTTGAGGTGCTGGAGATCACCATGAAGCTATAATCAACCCCTATGGGAGAATCCAACTCAGGTATGAGTCAAATATTGAGTCAACTAACTAGTTTGTCTCTGCAGGTCGAAGATATGAAGAAAGACAAGGGAAAAGACAAAAGATAAGACATCTGGTGTGTCAGATGAAAATTAGAAGGCCATGACAAGGAATACTTTCCCATATTCCATGAATACTTGGCCTCTGGAGCTCCGAGCCCCTTGAGACAAGTTACCCTACCCTGGTGTGAGGTATGTGGAAATAGACATTGCCCTGGTGAGTGCTATTACATGCAAAAATATGTTCAGACACCCACAAAATTGTATTGCGCATTCTGTAAGTTGGTAGGGCATGATGATAGGGATTGTAGGGCTTAAGACCTCATGCACGAAAGTTCAAGGGATGTATACAAAATTCAAGGTGAAGTACAACAAGAAGGAAACACTACATAGTATAACTCCCCTGGGAGAGGAAACTTCAACCCTCGTGGTGGATTCCGAGGAAGAGGAAGAGGAGGAGGTATGGTTCGAGGTCAAGAAGAAATAATCTGTTATAACTATGCACAACCAGGTTACTTGGCAAGGGACTTCCAGAACGCTTGTACCACTCGTAGCTATTGCAACTCCTTCGAGCATGTTATTGAGGAATGTCCAACATTGCTGGCTAAACTTTAGGATAGACAGAGACCTCATAGAACCCACAAATACAATTAATCAAAGAAGAACCTTGTGGAGAAGAACCTAGAGTCATTGTCATCACTCAAGGAGGCATTGTTATAGGAGAAGACAGAATGACCCAAGGAAATACTACAGAAGAATCAGGAGTTGGGAAAGCTGCAAAGAAGACACAAACTTTTGATGCAAAGAAAGAAAAAAAAACGTTCGAGGAGGAAATAAGAGAATTCAGGGGAGACCAAGGTTCTTCATTGAAGACATGACCAAAAGTAAGAGAATGTGGAATTCCACTGACATTTGATCAATCTGCTTCACCCAAGGATGGAAAAAAGGCAAGTAAACTTGTCAGTTTCTTGTATACATTTATGGAGCTGATTAAAGATGAGAAATCCATACAAGAACTGCAAAATTTGATCAGAAAGTATGAGATGTGAAGGGTAGAACCTTTACTGAATAAAGAAGTTCATCAACTATCCAAGAATATAAGGACAAATAAGGAGCTACACCTGAATGATCAGATTGGAGAGTATGATATAGACTATGTGGTCCTCGACTTAGGGTCGGAGGTCAATGTCATGACAAAGAAAACCTGGGCACTGATGGGAAAAACTAAGTTGATATATTCCCCTATCATACTTACGATGGATAATCAACAATATGTAAGCCCCTTTGGAAGATTGGAACATGTCCATGTTCACATCGACAGAGTGAGGATGTTTGCAGACTTCAAGGTAATTGAGATAGTTGATGATAACTGTCCTTACCCTGCGTTGTTAGGAAATGATTGGGCTTTCAATAATTCCACTTTGGTTGATTTAAAGAAAATATGAATGATGTTTGAAGGATATGGCCTTAGGGTCA
Source organism: Picea engelmannii (assembly GCA_009831015.1). NCBI lineage: Eukaryota > Viridiplantae > Streptophyta > Pinopsida > Pinales > Pinaceae > Picea > Picea engelmannii. The sequence continues at coordinate 53,556 of ML839667.1, read as the reverse complement.
TTTCACCTTTAGATCCCTATGACGGTCAGCAATACACAGATCCCATCAGAGAAGAAGACCGTGCATATAAAATGGAAAACATATACAAATTATCAACCAGACAACAAGATTACATTAATCCTACAACGGATGGAAATTTAAGTTGGCGAAGTGACAACACCTATTCATCAGATTCAAATGAAGCACTTGAGAATTGGAAAAACAAAATGTACGAAGTATCTACAAGGAGATGTGCTAGATTAACCATAGAAGTACGCTGGATCGACACAACAGTAAGTAAATTACCCACCTTTGATGGTCTAAATCTTTAGAAACCTTCTTGTCGGACTTCGAAGAAAGTGTACCAATTCAACAATGATTGTTGGCAATGGATGAGGCCTTGAAAGCCACACCAACAAGATGGTGGGGGACACACAAAAACAACATTACATAATGGGGACAATGTTGTACTATGATGACAACATGGTTCTCAATGCAGGTAGAAGGCTGCGAAGTTAGATACACAGGTGAGAGTTGTCCAAAGGACCATGTGCGAAGTTGCAAGGAATCATGGAGCAACATTCCTCAAGAGTAGTGGGTGCAAAAATTCATCAACACACTGGACACAACCCCTATCAACTGGTACCTTCAAGCAGAGCTACGCCTCATCACTACAGATTGGGAAGGTATGACTCGGAACTTTGTCAGTACCCTTTTATTTCGAAAGACAATATCCTACAGTAGACCAAGCATTACAGGTTGTAAGATATAAAGTGTTTGAGGACGTACCTAGCCTCCCTTTAGAAAAAGAAGAGGATGAATGGACTGCACCTCTCCATAAATTGCAAGGCTGTTACAACATCAATACTGATGAAGACGATGATCCTAGGAAGGTGAACATCGCATAAATAGAAGAGATGTGGAAGGACTAGGAGTTGAGCTACCATTTATTAGACAACCGATCAAGATCAAGAAAGTCAATATTGGAATAGAGCAAACACCGAAGCTTGCAAATGTTGGAGATTATCGGGATGCTACCACTATTGACAAGATCAAAAAATTGCTACATGAGTATCAGGACTTGTTTCCAATCAAGTTCATTGATATGAAGGGCATCAAAGGGCTTATGGGAGAGATGAGGATCCCTTTGAAACCAGATGCAAGACCAGTCAAACAGAGACCCTACAGATTGAACCCTAAATATAAGGAGAAAGTGAAGATAGAGCTCGACATAATTTTGGAAGTAGGGATTATAGAACATGTCGAAGAATCAGAATGGATTAGCCCTATGGTGGTACAAGACAAGAAGACATGAGAGATCAGGATCTGTGTAGATCTTAGGAAGCTGAACGATGCCTGTTTGCATGACCCCTTCCCTACTCCATTCACTGACGAAGTGTTAGATAATGTAAGAGACCAGGAGGTATATTCTTTTACAGATGGATTTTCAGGATACCATCAGGTCCGGATTGCCAAGGAATATTGCCATAAGACCACCTTTGCCATAGAATGGGGATCCTACCAGTATACAGTGATGTCGTTTGGATTGAAGAATGCCCCAACCATCTTTTCTAGGGTGGTGGTCAAAGAATTCAAGGAGTTTCTACATAAGTTTCTAGAAGCATACTTTGATGATTGGACTGTTTTTAGTTTATTGAAAAATCATATCGAATGTTTAAGGCTAATGTTGGAAAAGTGCAGGCAATGTCAGATTGCCTTAAACTTGAAGAAGTGCATTTTATTTTCACCATTTGGAGTGTTGTTAGGTCATATTGTATGCAAGCAGGGATTGCTGGTAGATCCATCTAAAATTGCCATCATAGTTGATCTACCCCCTCCTACTTCAGTCAAATAGCCGCGCATTGTGCTGGGACACACTGGATATTACAGGAATTTCATTAAAGGCTATGCCCAGATTACAACACCCATGGAGAAGATTTTGATGAAAGACTGTCAATTTCACTCAACAGAAGAATGCCAATAGAGCTTTGACATGCTAAAACAGAAAATGGTTACTGTGACTATTTTGGTTTTCCCAGATTGGAGCAAGGAATTTCACATGCATGTTGATGCATATTCTATTGCATTAGGAGATGTGTTAGCACAACCGAGAATAGGAGATATCGACCACCCGTTAGCCTTTTCTCATAGGAAGCTATCAACAACAGGGATCAATTACACCACTACATAAAGAGAAGGGTTAGCCATGGTGTATGCGCTGTAGAAGTTCCACCACTACTTGCTGGGAGGAAACTTAAAAATGTTTACTGATCACTACATGCTGAAATACCTAGTCAACAAGCCAGTGTTGGGGGGTGGAGAATATGCTAATGACTTCTGCTATTTCAGGAATACGATTTTGTGATCATGGTTAAGCCAGGAAGAATGAACAAAGGTCCTGACCACTTGTCAAGGTTGGAACATGGAGAAGATACTACTATATTGGAGGATACACTGCCGGATGCACAGTTGCTAGCCATCAGAAATATTGATGACCACTTTGCAGAAACAGTCCAGTTCCTGTCAACAGGAATGACACCTATTGAATATACAATCACCCAAAAGAAACATCTAGTAGTGTGCGCTACAAAATTTTCACTTATAGTTGGACAACTATATAAGATGGGACCTGATGAGATACTAAGGAGGTGTGTTATGGAGGCAGAAAGACCATTGATCCTTGTCGAATCTCATGAAGGCATCGCAGGAGGACACTACACAAGGAAGGCAACTTCATAGGAGGTTCTTCGAGCTGGACTTTGGTGGCCTACTCTACACAGAGATGATAAGGACTATTACAGAGCTTGTGATGTATGTCAAAGAGTTGGGAAACCATCCAAAAGAGATGAAATTCCATTAGCACCACAACTGACCCTACAAGCATTTGAGAAATGGGCCATTGACTTCGTGGGACCTATTAACCTACTAGGGAAGCACACAAGAACAAGGTACATAATCATTGCGACAAAGTACTTGACCAGATGGGCCGAAGCAAGATTAGTTAAGGAATGTAGTGCCACTATAGCTGTGTGCTTCATATTTGATGACATCATAACTAGGTTTGGATGCCTGAAGATCCTTCTGAGCGATCAAGGCACACATTTCATCAATAAAACAATTGAAGCGTTGACTGAGGAATTTGCAGTCCATCATCAAAAGAGAACACCTTACCATCCATAAGAGAATGGGATAGTTGAATCATTCAACAATATCTTGGAGACAATGCTGATGAATATGTGTAGTGTGATCAGGGATGACTGGGATTTAAGAGCACCAACAATATTATGGGCCTATAGAACCACTTGCAAGAAACTGACCATGCAGATCCCCTTCAAGTTGGTGTATGGTCTCAAAGTCGTTGTCCCAATGGAATATTTGGTACCCAGCTTAAGAATTTCTACCTTTACAGATATGGATGACACTGGTGTTGTTTGAGAGAGGCTTGCACAATTGGTCGAACTGGAAGAAGACCAATTCATTGCAGGATTTCACCAGCAGGTTCAAAAGGAAAGAGAGAAGGCCTACCATGACAAACACATCAAGAAGAAGGTATTTAAGCAAGGTGATATGGTACTGGTATATGACAGTAAGTTCATGAATCGTACTAGGAAGTCCGAAACGCATTGGATTGGGCCATATGAGGTTGCCTATGTTATAGAAGGAGGAGCTGCGTAGTTGAAGACTTTGAATGGAGAATGGAAGGAAGTTTTGGTGAACGGGAGCCGGTTGAAATTATATTATGACAACCAGTTGCCTCACAACTCTTAGTAAAAGCATGAGGAAAAGGTTCTAGGTACTAGGTGTAGTTGAAACTGGGTACCAGACACAGAAAAGACAGTTTGCAGAAGGAAGGAAGGGAGGACTAGAGCTAGAAGCAAAGGCTGCCCTACGAAGTCTAAACTTGAAGTAAAACAGGAAGTTGATATCTGAAGTGACTCAGGATGAGTCATAGGTGAGTGTTGGGGGCCTGTTGGCCCTTGGTTAGGGAAGCAAGTGAAGATCAAAGAAGAAAAAGAAAAATGTGAACTGCACGGAAGACACAGTGACTATTACTGGGTCGAAGTAAGAAAAAGAGAAGAAAAGATGGAGCGAAGTAAGAGAAAGAAAGATGTTGGACGAGGAGATCGAGGATGACAGATCAATAAGGAAGACAGATTGTGGACAACTCAGCAAGCGGAAAAAGATATCATTGGATTCTTTGGAGCATCACGTGAGAAGGAAGGAAAGACATGCTAGGGAAGCCCTAAAAATGTGGGTCAAGTTGACCTAGGGTTTTAGACACCTAGGGTTTTGGTATCTAGGGTTTTGACACTTAGGTCTTGGCCTAAGGCTATCGGGGAGATATTGTAATGTATAAATAGAGGTCTAAAGGACATGGGATGGGTTGTTGTTGTTGTTATTGTTGGTTCTAGTTCTGTTATTGGCATGAGCGATTATTGTTGTGTGAGAGAGAAGTGCTAAGTGAATTCAATGTGCTGAAAAATCCCAGGGGCACTTCAATTATACAAGCTTATCCACTCAAATCTGCATATCCAACAATTCCTCACCGGATTTCGAGCAAAATCCAATGGAAAAAATTACCAGAAAAGAGCCAAGAGGTAGAATGTTAAGAACCAAATATCAATATAGCATAGAAAAACCTCAGAAAAAGTACTCAACGCCTTGAAAAAGAGATAATTTCAGATAATAAGCCTCTTCGAGGGGGCAACCTCCTTTTACTCCACTTAAATGTTCAAGTACAAGATGATTCAAAATGAAAATGTCTCCTTGGTATATATAGGAGACTAGGAGGTATAATTACAACTAATGGCCTAAAATCGACATAAATAAAATAACATTACTAATATAATATTCCCCAATTAAGGGGTAATGAGCCAATATTACTATGGCTCTTTAAATGTTTCAGTCCTCCCATTTTAAAGGGCCAGGTTCAAATCGTGGCGGTTTCCAAGGGCATTGGCTAAACGTTCTACATTTTGGTTTTTTTGGCTGAAATCCAGAGATGTAAATTTGGACAAAATCACTATTTTCTATTGTTTAAAATGTGTTTCTAAATGCATAAATGAATTCAATGTGCTGAAAACTCCCAGGGGCACTTCGATTATACAAGCTTAGCCACTCAAATCTTCATATCCAACCATTCCTCACCGGATTTCGAGCAAAATCAAATGGAAAAAATTACCAGAAAAGAGCCAAGAGGTAGAACGTTTAGACTACGTTGTTTCCAAGTGTGGATCCTTAATGGTTGTGGTATTCCCATTTAAAAGAGAATTTTGTTGGGTACTGTGCTTATCTGTGCATGTACCTGTACCAATACTTGCACCCAGACTGCTTAGATCGAGTATGGTTGTTAGGTATTGGTATGAAGGGCTTCATTCAATATAATTCTCACCAACCCTGCAATCTAGAGTAATATTTTCCTTCAAGGACCAGAATATTACAAAACCTAGAAAACATGTAAAATTGATGAAGTCATCTGATTCCATCTTTTCTTTGGAAGTTTCCAAATTTTTGTTTTAATTTCTCTTCATACAATCTCATGGGCATAATAATTAAGCATATGTCTAGAGACTTTGTCCCTTAATGAGTATATATGTTCTTGGGATATTCTGCCCCTTGGTTAACCATTTCAATATCATATTTGACCTTCAAAAGGACCTTTTATGATTACAGGGCATTTAAATCACATTGAACTGTAAGGCTATATGAATTTGGTTGTTTGGTTAACCATTTCAATATCATATTTGACCTTCAAAAGGACCTTCTATGATTACAAGACATTTAAATCATATTAACTATAAGGTTGTATGAAATTTGGGTGTTTTTCTGAGCTGAAATTTGGTATCAGAATGAAAGGATTTATATGCTATGTTAAAGGACACAGACAAATGGTATTATCATCTAAAATGATGATGTTTCTTTCTTTCGTGTTTGAGAATGAAATGGTCAAAATGTAAAGTGTAGGAGGTATTTGAGTATTTCCATGCTTAAGCATTTTTCATTATCGTTAGTTGTATCATTCAATAAAAATCAACAATGTAGAATTATGTTCTTATTACAAGGCTTATAATTGAGAACAAGAGCTCAACATGGGAACTATTAGTTGTTTTTATAACCAAAATTGATGATTAAATTATAAATTTACAAGATATTGGAAGTAATATATCTAAGATACTCAAGTAAGATATCATGTATCTTCAATTGGTTGCTTTAAAATATTCATTTTGAACATCAACTACTACATGGATGTGAATGATCATTAATAACGTTCTCTATTTCAGAAACTATAACAGTTTTGTTGTTTGTATGTAGACCATGATATGAATTTATGCTCTTAAGGCTCTCATTTATTATATTATTATGCATATCATGTTGCAATATGCTTGGTTTCAGTTTGTAAGCCTTAACGACATGAATGTACTTATTTGAAATAGTGATAAGTTAATTGTAGATGAGGCCATAGCAAATAGTCAAATGATGAAGATAATAATAGTTCACCAATGTGACTAATACCAACAAGGTTTAATGATAGGCTTATAATCATCATTCAATTTATTACATGCCATAAATAACCAAATTACATTCACTTTAGAGATATATACCCCTTTGGACCTATCTCTTACATACCATGAAGAAATCATGTAGCTTTTATGCCTATTCCCTCTTTTTCCAAAAGCATCTAAGTGGTTATTTATAAATTAGACAAATTTGTTGCCCAACAATATTTTTGTATATGCATATTTCAGATAATTACTTGAGACACTTTTTACAATCCTAGTCACACCCAATGTTTTGAGATTTACTAAGGTCAACAAGAGAATTTATGGAACCAAATCTCACCCAAATTTTGAAAAATATCCCCTTACAAGTGTGCTAGAGAGAGAGTGCAAAAGACAAGCACAAATGTGCTAAAAATAGAAATGCATAAGTGTGCCCAAGAGAAAATGCGAAAAGTAAATACCCTTAGTCTTATTGCAATTTGTATAATGGATCAAGAACGCTAGAATATGAGATGATACAAATAAGAACTTGAGTTGTCCTCCAACAAGGTTCTGGGCCCACATAACAAGGGCATACACCCCAAGAGGGTAATTTAGCCTACATATCAAGTTCGACTAGGCTGGCCTTAACCACAAACCTAGTACAAAATAAATGAAATAAAATATGGCCTTGGAAATAACTGCAAGTACATAATGACACATGAATAGGTCATGGCCACATGTAAAGAATATGAAAATAATTCCAACACCCCCCCTTGTGTTGAACAAGGGACCACAGAGAGAAGTCATTACAATACAAGATTACATAACTTACTTCCCACCTTAATGCTGAGAAGATGGCTCTATCACCCCCTTGAATTCAACATCAATCCTTCATAAAACCATCAAGATCATTGAACTTGACCAACACTGAGCTCCATAGAGATTTAGGTGGGAGATTTTGTAGTACGATGGAGGAGATTCCTCCTGATAGCATGCAGATGGACTACCAAGAATTTTTTTTTCATCAACAAGAGTGGAGATAGCCCACTTAGGTACATGCCTTAACCTATCCAAACAAATATTAATCAGTGCATGTGAATCATGTAAGTTGTCTCTATATTCATGACTGAATAATGGAGTCGAACTGTCAAGAGTATCTAGAATAGATGAGAAGTCATCTGCAACATGAGAACTAGATGAGCCTTTGACAAGAACATCGCCATCTGCAACATGAGAACTGGATGAGACTCTGACAATAACATCATCATATCCAACATGAGGACTGGATGAGCCACTCATGAGAGTATCCCAAAGAAGTGTTGGCCCTTGACCAAGTTTTGAATATCCTTGGTCATGTTTGACCTACTTTTGGGACTTCGACAGGCTGTCGAAGGTAGAGCGCAAGTCGAAGTGGAGATCACGGGATCTCATCCCCTTTTTAGGGGATTTTGGGTTTTGGGCTTATGTAACGGGCATTGGGATGTTGGCCCATGGGTTTACCCATGTTTAGGCCCTTTTTGTAATGCATAAATAGAAATCTAGGCGATGTAGGAAGTAGTTCGATCTATGTGATCGAAGAGAGACTAGACACTATGCTAAGTGCAACTTGTAAGTGCTTTTTTCATGCTACGTTGAGAACTTGTAGTGCTAAGTGCAAGTGATTGTAAGAGATTGTGAAGATGCTTTGTGTTGTAACTCTAGGAAGGAGGATCTAGTGGAGTGCGCGTAGATCTCCTGTCCTCTATGGAGTAAGATATCATGGCTCTATGAATGTAGAATATTGACAGAAAGAAATAAAGAATAAGAGTTGGTGGACGTAGCCCCAAGGTGGGGGGTGAACCACACATATCCCGTGTTGTGGTTTCTTTGTGCTTTATGGTTGTTCTCTTGTTTATATGGTTAAATTATTAGTGCACTGATGTATGCTTAGAAGAATATAATATGGTAGCTTAGTGATGAATAATGTGAATGAATGATAGATTTGATCTATGTTGGTATGCTTAGTGCTTGAATTTATTGGATCTATGTGAAAACTGCATTGATCTATTGTTAGGTTTTAGTTGCGCTATAAACTAAGACTAAATATTAATAAATGATAACTGCTAAGTTCTCTGTTAAGGTGTTACAATCATAGATCTATGTCCTAGCTAAGGTTGCAGACATCTGAGTCCTACAAAAACCCCTGCCTCTATCTTGGGTGAGACTTCATATGCTTCGTAGGTGTTGCTGAAAGGACTGGTAGTTAGGGTTTTTTGGTGCATTGTTGTAAGCATTGAACCATGGGTCTGCCCCCGTTCCAACAAATGGTTATGTTTTTGGGACCTGAAACTGTGATTGTTGGGCACTGAAGGAGAGAAAGCTCCATGCGTAGATCTGTTTCCCTACTGCGTAGTATTCTACTTGACCTGTGAAGCTTTGTGCCAAGAAGAAAAGTCAGAAAAGAAGTAAGACCTGAAATCTTTGTGCTCTGATAAAAGTAAAGTAAGAATTTTTGGTTAAAGAGGTAAGTTCTTAAAGCTTTGTGCTTTGATAAATGTAATAACAGTGAAAGGTTTTGATTGAAAAGGTAAGATAAGTGGAAATTTTTGCTTCAAAAGTATGGATCTAGGTATGTTTGATATATTTTGTCCTAGCTTGAAAAGTAGGGCACAACTAGATGAAAGAAGGTTTGATATGAGTAGATACAACAAAAATAGTGAAATATATGTTATTCCTATGCATAGAAAGAATGTTTGGACTAACAAATAGATGTAGGACCCTAGAAATATGTTTTTGCAGGTTAGCTACTATGATCCTAGTGCACAGTACAGGAAAGGTTGGGTATCATTTCAAATAAAAAGAAGACTAACCCTTTGTTACAGTTGCAGAAGACCGAGACATCTTGCTAAGGAATGCCCTGGTAGAAGACCTAGTTGTCTTTGTTGTAAAGGAATGGATCACGAAGTTTTAGATTTCCCTAGAATGATTGCTAAGCTCGAAAGAATGAATATGAGACAAGAAAACACTAAGGGAGGTCAAGAAACTAATACCATGGAATAACCACAGAAAGAATCAGAGAATGTATAGCTACAAATGAAAGAAACCCTAAATGATCACAAAAATATCAACTTATTAGAGATCTTCCAAGAAAAAGAATGCATAGAAGCAAGAATAGGAGACTTCAACATTGACTGTGTTATGGATGAAGAAACACAGGTAAATATCATGACAAAAAGAACTTTGGAAACTTTAGGAAAGCTTGTTATGATTCCTTCATTGGGAGGAATAAGATTATTTAGAGGAAAGTTGATAACCCTATGTGGAAGACTCACCCAGATATCTATGAGTGCTCATGGAACCTTGATAGAGGAAGATCTTGAGATTGGTAAATTTATTGAGAACAATGCCCCATTTGCTATATTACTAGGAAAACCTTGGATTGAAATGGATCAGGCCAGAAGGAAATAAGAAGAAGTCTTAGAGCAGAAGAAGCAAGAATTAAAAGATTTTATGACTAGGAGAATAACACACTTGATTGAAGAACAAGAGAAGAGTTTGAAGCTACTTAGAACCAAAAACTTGGATGTCAAAGTTGAAAGAACACAAGCATACTCACATACAAGTAGAACACCTACCTCAGATAGAGAAGACGTATTACTCTATGGCCCTATGAAAGAATCTCAACAACGCGAAGTTACTATTCCAAAAGGAGATAAGAATCAGAATGGAAAGAGGAATACTAAGATGAAGATCACCGAGAAGAAGGATAGAAAGCTCAGTAAGAAGAGAGCAAAGATAGAAAGGTTACAGAAGGTTCCAGAGGGGACTTCGCAGAAGGAAGGTTTGCAAGACTGGAACTTCGCTGGGATATCAAAACAACGCAACATGGCACTTCGCCATGGCGAAGAGATATAGCCGTTGAAAGCATTATAACCGTTAGCTCGATGACCCGAACAATTAGAACAATAGTAATGGCCGGAAGACTCGCCATCAGACCATTGGGACCGTGCCGCAACAAACATAACCGCATTGATGAAGGCCTCTCATCCATTGGAGAGATCTGTTACATCGTGCCTACTTATTCCGTTGACTGTTGCACCGAGAACAATTTTGCAAATTGTATCCAAGCTAACTCATTGCTACCACACTGTGTTTATTGAGTTCGACACATGTTCCATTGCAATGTGCACTCATTCATCCACCTGAGTTATCCAATCTAAGCATGTATGTCGAACGAGCTCAACGCCATAGAGAAAGTCGTCGAAGAAGTTCTCATAGATCTCATGGCTGAAAAAGTAATGTCCACAGGTGTTCAAACGTCATCAACGAGATGAGTGCAATCCTCTCCGTCGACTATTCGCAGATATAGACCATCCCGACCGGAAAAAGAGAAGAGAACCAAGCACCAAGATGACTTTGCAAACATGAAGCTAATTCCAACCATCCTACCCAACTACATCCCACCTTTGGCTGGTGCAATGAGTCGTGACAGTGTCTCGAGAGACTTTGATTATACCTTGGTTACTGCGTACCTCCTGAAGGGGATACATGCAGTTAGAGCACAGCAGGATAAGATCACGACGTTGAAGTTTAGCGACTTCAACCTAGGAGACCACAAGAACCATAATATGCTCGCTCCTTACAAATACTTGACCAGGACGAAGGGGAATAAATCGAAAATAATCCCCAAGCAATGGACTATGAACCTCGTGCAGTCCACCCTCTTGAATATAATGAAGATTCCACACTTTGGAAGGCACCAGGAGGTTAACGCGCGAGTTAATATCCTGCTCTCATTTACCATGGCAACTACCTATGGCTAGACAGATGTATCACATTTGATTCGACACTGATCCATAGGATCACCAGATTGAGCATGCAAGGACCCCACCCACAGGACTTCTACCCAGGGAAGGATACAGATCACGCATTGACACAGAAGATCAAAGACACATACGGAGATGCAGAAAAGGGAATGCGAGGCTACAAGGTAGCTTCCATCCAGAATGGTGCAGTGTGCCTGGCCTTCCAACTGATCATAGGAAATCTCCTAAGAAATAAAAGACCTACACAGGTCACATAATTCGTTGTTGACCTCGCCGGGAAATGTGTATAAGGACTCCATATGAACTGGGCGAAGTACTTGGTCAAATAGATAGAATTAGACTGCTGCGAAGCTCAGGATCAACGCTATGAGTTCCACTTTAGTTGGCTCCTGATCCTCATTTCATTTACCACTTGGGAGATGCCAGAAGGTGCGAACTTCCTGGACATTGATCCATTTGAGCCGCTTGCTGCGAAGTTCACCATGCTCTAATACTCGAGCGATATGGGAAAACAGTGGCAGTCGAACATGGTATTTCATACATATTATCTCCAACTGAAGAGGGCTATCGAAGCTGTCCCTCGCATGATGCCAATCACCTTGCATCGGTTCTGACCCCTCATGAAGTTCCATGTAGATTGTCACTTCATTTATATCACCACGCGCAGAGATGAGCATAAAGAAGAACTTCAATCATACTGCAAGCTCACAGAGGAGGACCTTGAAGAGATAACCAAGGACTAGTTTGCAGAGCTCCTCATCCCCGCTGACCCCATAGAAATGTCAGACCTTGAACTAATCGACAGCCTTGAGACAACTCGTGAAGAAAAGGATACTCCTGGACCTAGCAGAAGGAAGAAGACCGAAGAGGTCCAAAACTTGAGCAACGCATCAGAAGACACTGCTTCAGTATCACCTAGCTGAGGGGGTGATGACGAAGTAGACCAAAAAGAGACCCACATAAAAGAAGATCAACAGAAGCAAGGAAAAGTAACACCACCTAGGGATCTTGTTGATGAGGCTAATCCCTTGGATAAAAGGAAGGTTTCCCCCATGAAACCCACTCCCCAAAAGAAATCCAGAGCCACCTTGAATAAGATGTAGAATGTGCTCATTGTAGATGACTTTGACTTCATCATCACGGCTGTAGAAGATTTCTTGCAAGACATCTTGCAGAAAAATGAAGCCAAGCAGGAGGAGATGGATGACAGGATCGAGGTTGAACTCAGAGGAGTACAACAAGCCCTTCAATCCAGTCGCGTAGTATCCACTGTGCCCCTACCATCAGAAGAAGTAGAATTGGGAGATGAGCCCGCCCAACTCCATAGACTAGCTGATGTGATTGAATCTCACCTTCGTCGAGCACAAGATGAGAAATACCAGGCCACAGTGGCCCTGAAGCAAGCCCAAGAAGAAGGATGACCTTCAATACAAGTTTGAAGAAGAGAGGGCACAGGTCAAACAAGAAAAAGAGCTTTTGCTCGCAGAGCAACTTGGAGTCAAAGAAGTAGTCGACAGGGTAATTCACTCTATGATGGGCTTAGAGACAAAGGAAAAAAACCGAGTGGAGCATCAAGTAGCATAGCTCGCGAAAGCTATCCAACAGCTTCAACAAAGAAGAGTAGACATAGAGATATGAACAGTGCCCAACACTCCTTCGGATGTACGAGATCAAAGAGAAGCAACTGCACGAAGCACAGTTGAGAGAATCAAGGCCCTCACCATGGAATGTAGACAGCTAAGTGATCGCAATGCCCAGAATTATGAGCAACTCACTGAGGATCCTGAACTGAAGGCATTGGAGTCACAACTCCAGGAGGCCAAGTAGCAAGTAGAAACAGTACAGGCACAATTAAAGCCCCTGTCAACCATTGAGAGGATGAAGCGATCCTAAGAACAACGCACTTCTCAACAACAAGTCCACACCATTCAGAGCATAGTCATGGAAGTGACTCAGAGGCTCCAACCAACACAAGATGAGGCTTTCCAACTATTCACAGAGATTGAAGGCCGAGGAGTATAACTGGAGCAAGTCGCCATTGTAGTTGAACAACGTTTAGAGGGACCTGTCAACAAAGAAGTAATCCAAGAGTTTTGTGAACAAGATGTCGTGGCGTAGTAATAGGTCGAAGCAGCTCGAGCCAAGCTCGAGGATTTTGAAGCAGAGCTACCCAGACTAGAGTGACTCAGGATGAGTCACAGGTGAGTGTTGGGGGCTTGTTGGCCCTTGACCAAGTTTTAAGGATCCTTGGTCATGTTTGACCTACTTTTGGGACTTTGACAGGCTGTCGAAGGTGGAGCGAAAGTTGAAGTGGAGATCGTGGGATCTCGGCCCCTTTTTAGGGATTTTTGGGTTTTGGGCTTATGTAACGGGTATGGGGATGTTGGCCCATGGGTTTACCCATGTTTAGGCCCTTTTTGTAATGCATAAATAGAAATCTAGGTGATGTAGGAAGTAGTTCGATCTATGTGATTGAAGAGAGGCTAGACATTGTGCTAAGTGCAACGTGTAAGTGCTTTGTGCATGCTATGTTGAGAACTTGCAGAGCTAAGTGCAAGTGATTGTAAGAGACTATGAAGAGGCTTTGTGATGTAACTAAGGGAAGGAGGATCTAGCGGACTGCGTGCAGATCTACTGTCTTTTGCGGAGTAAGATATCATGGCTTTGTGCATGTAGAAGATTAACAGAAAAAAAATAAAGAAGAAGAGTTGGTGGACGTAGCCCTAGGGTGGGGGTGAACCATGTATATCCCGTGTTGTGGTTGTTTTGTGATTTATGGTTTTTTTCTTATTTATATGGTTAAATGCTTAGTGCACTGATGTATGCTTAGAAAAAAATAATATGGTAGCTTAGTGCTGAATAATGTGAATGATTGCTAGATCCGAACTATGTCGGTATGCTTAGTTCTTGAATCTATTGGATCTGTGTGAATACTGCGTTGATCTATTGTTAGGGTTTAGTTGAATTGTAAACTAAGACTAAATATTAATGAACTATAACTTCTAAGTGCTCTATTAAGGTGTTACAATCATAGATCTGTGTCCCATATAAGGTTGCAGACATCTGAGTCTTGCAACCACCCTTGCCTCTACCTCGGCTGAGACTTCATCTGCTTAGCAGGTGTTTCTGAAAGGGCTGGTAGTTAGGGTTTTGTTGGTGCACTATTGTAAGCGTTGAACCCTAGGTCTACCCCCGTTCCAACAAGAAGTGAAGAGACATCTACAATAGGAAAACTGGATAAGTCATCAACAGGGTTCTCATCAATCACAAGATTCTAGCCAAACACTGTAAAAGGAGTACTTGAGAGAGTACTTGTAGAAGTAGAGAGAGGACCAACATCATACCATGAAAGAGAAGGTTCCAGTCAAACACAATAGGAATCATCTAGAGGAGGACCTGCATGGTGATGAGAGGAAGCATGATCCATGGAAGCACGCTGAAATCCAATTGAACAACCTATTGAAAGAAGTAATGGAAGAGATCTTGGTAGACCATGACTAAGAACCTCATTAAAAATAACTTCTCTATATTAACCCACCATGTGGGTGGTGGGATAATAAAGGTGACATCCCTAAAATGTTTCACTATAGAAAACCAAAGTGTAGTAGGACTCTAAAGATGTTGATGTGTTTTTCTTTTCATTATAGAACAAAGAAAGTGCCACATCTTTTCCCATGACGGTGCCATGTGAGGATATTTATTCTAATATGTTAGTAAGTATCCAAGTATATCCTTGAGTTATGATGGACCTTTCTCTTGAGCATACAATGCACACAACATTTGCAAGCTTTGTCTTTTATGCCAACACTACATCTAGATAGATTGCTGCATTGAAGCTATATTAGTAATTTGTTCATTGTTTTTCATATATCTAACTGTTTCGACCTGATAACTTGGTAGATAACCTATCCTATGCAAGAACTCCCATTTCTTTAGTTGCATCAACGTTATGTCCGCAAGATGAAAATTTTCTAGGTATCTTCCTTTGCTTCATTAATGGAATCTGTGTAAAATTGTTTTGCCTCATCATTTGATTATATTAGAAGAAATGATTTTGTAAGATATATTTTGAAAATAGTCTTTTTTTCATCTCATTGATGCAAGTTAACAAACATCAACAAATCATTGTCAGATATTTCTTTTCCCTTTTCTCTAATGGATGGATACATGCTTCTTCTTGAAAATAGAGGTACAAAGAACTCACATGCTGGATCAAATATGATCATTCACAATATGATCATCCTCTTCAATATTCATTATATGTTTTTGTTACTACCTTGTGATTCTTATGATTTCAGGCATTTATTCTCAAATTTCAGGAGAATTTATGTTAGATTGGAAAATATACATATCAATGCAAGTTGACATGATCCATGATATTGAAAAATGTTACAAATATATTCTCATCCTTGGAATTTGTGCTTTTGATTATCAGACAATTCAACTTCCTCAAAGCTCACAGTGGTAGTTCTAAAACCAAAATGAAAATGAGGCTAAGCCCAATCCTTTCTCAATAACCCTTTCTTGTCACTCGTATATCTATACATGTTGAACATAAATATCCTAATAATAATCTTACCACATTGAGACTGGGATATATATAATTTATAAGAAGGATATTGCAGTTATACAGTCATTTTCCTTCTAGAAAGACACATACCTTAGTTAATTAAGTATGATACAACTAAATATGAATATAATTCCTATGTCTAATTAAGGAGGACTAGAACTTTATTTAAAAATAATTTAATCCTATAGGACATGCTAAAGTAAGTGTCAACGAGGTATATTCACACATGTGCACATGTCATCTATACTAGTACTTGAAGAAATTAGGATAAATGATATATGTATTAATTACAGAGGGTAATGATTGTCGCTAGGCTCTTAAAGGACAACATATGCTTTAACATGATTTAGGTAAGTTGTCACTACTTTGTTTAGATGAAAGACATATTCTTTAGTAATTGTAAAAGTCCCTCACATAGAATATTGGACTAAATGAGTTCACGATTTGTGCTTTTCAGTACTGTCTAACCATTAGATGGTGTCAGAAAACAATAGTCTTCACATAATAAGAAAATTTGTTCTAGAGTGGCTAGGAACATATATCCAATATGCACGCTTTCTCACATTTGATTGTTTTCCCAAAGCATAGAAAAGTGACATGTTTTTATAAAACTTTGGGCGAGTTAAAATTGTTTACAAGCATGATTGTATATTTAATGGGTAAACATCATATAATTCTTGCATTCCTTTGTATGATTAGGATCTTTGACTGTATTTATCATCCCGGCGGGTGAAATCAGTGCTCTTAAATTACGCAGGAGGTTATGCCTTTATAATTTTGTTGGTTTATCATATATTTTGGGTGTTGTTCTAATAGGCAATATTTTGAAACTATTTTCCAACTGTTGTTATTGTACAATTTACTGTTGGGATTCAATAACCCTAGATAACATTGCAACTAAAACTAGAATATTTTAGTTCAAAGATGTCCACGGTGGATCATCTGCGACATACATTTTTGGTTGCAAAATTTCTCTTTATTTTGAGAGAAATCTATATTCGAAGATTTACAATTTTTTATAGGCCTGGACCTTTTGCCTTTAATCCCTTATGGTCGTTTAGTAATGCTATTGAAAATAGTGTAGTGGGCATTGTTGGTTTTCTTATTTGCAGTTATAGCAACGTCGTAAAAGACAATAAAGTATGATAAAACACATAAAATTCTTATGGAGCTCCTTAACAAAGATAAAATGGCCATCGATCATATGGACAAATATTTACACCCCAAAGAATAAGGGAATAAACTTGGGACTTAAAAAAATGAAAAGTCTCAACATTTCCCTCCCAGGTAAATTAATTTGGAGATTGTACACATAGAATAGCATTTTGGGCGCACATACATGGAAGAGGAACATGCGCCAATCATAGGATCTTAGAATAACTACATTTCCTTATATAGTTGGAACAATGTGAAAAAGAGGATGAGCATATCTTCAAAGGCACTATTTTAGGAATACGAGTCAAAAGATCACCCCTCTTATGGGAAGAATTTTGGAACTAGTTTTCCTTTATGTAAATTATCAAGTTTCAAGCATGTCTATCGCATTGTGGTAAACTAGGTATGTGGTATGTGGATTGATATTCCCTTTTCCTATATTTTCAAATACCATGACCATGCAACCTCAAATCTTAGCAGTCCCTACAAATGTAGATCTGTGGATTCATGGTAGAAAGAAATGCCAAAGCGGGTTAAATGTTTTGAGATGGGGTAAGCAAGGAACCAGAGATATTAGTCAAAGAGGGTTCAAATGTATAGAGATGAGGTAAGAAAGGAACAATATAATTATTGTTAAGTAGGGATATGCTCATCCATTGGATATTCAACACTTGTATGAATGAGAGAATGAGACATAGGGATAAATGTCTTGAAAGTGGATCCATGGCATAAAATTTATTTTATATGGTAACTACTTTGGAAAAGAACCTGGAATGGGATGGAAGAGAGGATTCATGGAACAATTATAATTCATAATGTGTAAGAGAAATCCATAATCCATTGATCACTTGTTTATCTAGTGTCCCTTCGTAATCAATGGGGGGTGGGGGAGAGGGAGTGGGGGCAGATTTACTAAGGATTTTTTTTTTTGGGGGGGGTTACTAAGAATTATGAATCAACATTAGTTCTTGAGAGAATATGGATATGTATTTTTGAAGGTGGCCTGAAGGAAATTTCATGTTGTAAGGACTTAAAATGTGTGCAATCATTCTAGGGGTGGTCACTTGGAATATATGGCTAGAAAACAAAATATTTCAAGAGATGAGCAAAGCATCACTACATTTCCATGGACAAGATCTCTTGGAACATTTGTGAGGCCATACCGTACAAATGTGATGAATATTAAAGGGTGCATTAGAATATCAACACAAGTTTGTGCACTAGGGTATTAAAGTATTCAATTGTGACCAATCAAATTCAATCCATAGTAAAAAAGAATATCAAAGAACTAATATGGGTACACCTAAACTTGTAGAGTAAGGATATGAGTGGTTATCTTGGTGGGCATTGTGAGCATTACATTAAGGTGATTGATGCTTCGTTCCATGTTTTGAAGCTCACATTCATTAGTCAGTTGGGGATTCACATTCTAATGAGGTGTTGAAATACCCCATTCTAAGTCAACACTCCATGTCCTTAGAAACCTTTAGCTAATGAAATGAAATAGTTAATCCCTCGTCTCCTTATAAACCATTAGAAAATACAATGAGGATGTCAGCCTTCCACATATTTTCTTATCAACCCTTGGCTAACAAAGAGACATTAAGTCATCATAGGCGATTAGTTTTTTCCATTCAAGCATTAAAAGGCCCTCATGTCAAGGGTGAATACTTTGTTTCAGTGAGGCATTGAAATGCATTCATGCTAGGGGTGAATGACATTGTATATTGGTTTCTATAAGGATTTGAAATGCCATGTTTGTTGAATTAATGGGGGATTGTATCTCAGTGAGGCTTTAAAATGTCTTCTATGGTTTGGGTACTCTGTTCCAATTAGGTCTTGAAAGGTAGGTCTACTTGGTTCTAGTAAGACTTTGACCAACCCTATTTGGTATGTCATTTGGGGTGCATACTTCATTCCAATAAAGCCTTTAAGKTCCTTTCATTTAAGRTGGTTCTAAAGGGTATGCCATTTGATTCTAGAGTGATCATCCCTTATCTTACAAAGGATAATATTTTAAGATCAATGCTTCAAATAATAAGGCCTTTCTTGAAAATAAATTTTATTTGATTCTAGTCATACACTGTGCCAACCTTATTTAGGTCTTGTAAGACATTAAATGGTTTCTTAGATATCATCATAGCAAATGTAAGGTCTTGGTATTTATCTCCTTTACATAAGTTTGTGTTTTTTCTCTCCAAAAGGAATTAGAGTTCTATCAAGGGATGTTTTCCCCAAAGCTCTTAATATGGAGAAAAATTCATCTTTGCCCCAAGCATCATAGGTTGATGACTAAAGATTCACATGAGATAGTTCAAAATCCACCTCTCACCCATTTGTTCACTGCAAAGGTTTATTCAAAATGGATCATGAGACAAAGTTGAGATGACTTTATAGATTGAAGGTGTTTTTTACCAAGGTTGAATTCTAGGGCTTAAAACCCATGAGATCGGAAGCAACTTATAGACTTTTGATGAGACATATGTGGAAGGGGAGTGGATCATTGTGTCTTGACCATGAATTTGTGGTCGGTGGATGATGAGTTCATATTCCACTACACTCACAATTTTTGTTGCTGCTATTCTACAATGCACTGTTGGGTTTCAATGACACCATATTTAGACACTGCCGCAAAAACTAAGAATATTTTGGTTCTAAGATGTTCATAGTGGATCATCTATGTATACATTTTTAGATGCAAAAAGTTATCTTCATTGTGAGAGATGATGCTAGGATAATAGCTATTGTTGTTGGCCCTGAAATTCACACTTCAAAATATTTTATTTATTTTTATCCATAAATGTTTTTGATTAATTAGTGGGAGCTATTAACCCCAACTCTGCACACTTTAATGTCGGGGGAGAGAGATTTGAACCAAGCAACACTTTTATGCAAAATCAAAGACTTGTTGTTTTTTGGATGATCTCCAACCACACTTTATAATATAATTATAACACTTTTGGGTAATTTTTAATAACTTAAATTGGAGGAGTAAGAGGTTTCCATGTCTTTAATTTATAGAGCCTTTTGGTATCCCTTCTAAGATAAATTTGTATGTTGTATGGAAACTTAAACCTCAAATTTGTTGGGTTCATTAATTAAAATGATAGTCTTTCGACCTAACTCCACAGGAAAGGTGGAAATGATTCCTTGAGGCTTAAAAATGTGGCCATTGAATGCCTTCAACATGGTGTTGGATTGCACAAGCTCTAGGGAATCGATATCTCTCCAACATGACATAGACATAATACAAGTGGAGGCCCCTTCATCAACAACAATTTTGAAGATATTCGTTCCATGTGAGACTACTTGAATTTGAAAAGAAATATGGTGGGGGAGTCTAGCCTAACTTTGGTCCATGTCAAATGTAATTAAACTAGTATATGAAGGGTCCACCCCTCATATAGTAGACAATGATGCTATTAATTTCATTGGACAACATCGAATTACTTCGAGGGCTGACATGGCACATGGTGTCTGGGTTAAATCTTCCACAATAATATAATTATGGGCAACCCGTGCATTGGGATTATGCGTAGACCTAGGAAGCACACCCTTTGGTGGGAAAGTCACTATGTCAAGTGATGGATCTTCTATATGGAGAGGTCCAATAGGATGGGAAGTAGACGTAGGGTCCTTATTCAAAGATCCTCTCTCTAGATTATCGAAATTATGAGCCCATGTTTCTAAATTGACCATTTGGCCACACATGTAAATGTTGGCACTTGATGACATGTACTTTCTTAAATAGTCTAAAGGATGGAAATTGAATGAGAAATACTTTCTAGGAGGGCATCTTGAGACCTCCAAGTGATTTCTTCAATAGTCTAAAGCTACCCAAACACATTTTTCTCAGAATTCACTCTCCACATTGAGATTCCTTTCCCTATGTCCTCGCAATCTTAATTGAGGGAAACCCCCTTTAGTTGGAGGAAATCTAGATTGAAGTGAAATAGGGTTGGTGAGGTGACATGGGCCTTCCCTCTAAGTTATGTATGATTTCACTTAAGCTTTCAAAATTTAGCTCAACAATTGTGAGTTCGTGTGATAACACACCCGAGACATATCCTAGTGATCCTAAACCTCATTATACAAGACCCCCTTTACCATTGGAAGTTAGTCCTCCTCCTCAACCAACCTTGCCTAAGACCGATGATATAGATTTAAATATTGATATGGCTAGTATATTAGCAAAGGTTAATGTACCTGTCCCTCTCAGCATTGATATTGCATTTTGTTTTTTAAATACCTACAACACAGTCATTATTATGACGTCTTGGAGTGTCTCTCCCATAAAAACCACGTCGGAGCTAATACCTCTTAGCATCTCTCTTGCCACATCCAATACGTCTCACTTGCCACCTACAAGACATCTCTCTTGCCACCTCCAAGTCGTCGCTCTTTCCACCTCCAAGACGTCGGTCTTGCCACCTCCAGAAGTGTCGCTCACATAGCAACCACGTCGGAGCTGATACCTCTTAACATTGTTCTTTCCACCTCCAAGACGTCGCTCTTGCCACATCCAATCCATCTCTCTTGCCACCTCCAAGACGTCTCTCTTTCCACCTCCAAGCCGTCTCTCTTTCCACCTCCAAGATGTCTCTCTTGACACCTCCTAGACGTCGATCTTGCCACTTCCAAGACGTCACTTTTGCCACCTCCAAAACATCTATCTTGCTACGTCCAAGATGTCTACCTTGCCACCTCCAAGACCTTGGTCTTACGATGACTATATGGGGTTTGGACAGTCAAATATAAGATGACACATGTCTGCATGAAACATTGTAATAAAGACGAAATCTATGTCATCGAAAAAACGACGTCATGTGAAACGATGTTTGAGGGGGTCCATGGTTTTTCATTCTCCCGACAATATAAAGTGGAAAATGTGTTGAACGCGCTGTCGGAATTTGACCCAAATGTACTAGTGTGTGAATGTGGAAAAATTGAAACTTTTTGAGCCTCCCATGATCATAGATCAGGGTGAGGAAGTTTCAATACCTTCAGTTGATGATTTTTCTCCTGAGTACTTGGACAAGTTGAAGGAAGATATCATCCTGGACAAAAGGATGAGGACTTCATGCAGGGGTGATATTGATTATCTTTGAGTGGGCTTAAAGGGTGCACATCCAAGAAAGGAAAAATGGATTGAGAAAGACAAGGTGAGGGAACTCTTCCCTCACTTATCTATTGATGGATGAAATCTTTTGGTGGTCCAAAAATATATTAGTGGGAAGGCGTGATCTAAAAAGGATCCAAAGAAGTCTAAGGATAACTCAGAATTCATAGAATCTCCTTAGGAAGCTTAGAATGACCTCAATAAACAAAGAAAATGAAAAAAGTCAAAGTCCTCAAAAATCAGTGAAATTTGCATCATCGCGAATAGCATGTCACAATATTTCCAATGACATAAACGTCTCATCAAACAGAGTTATGGATCAAAAGATATTTGTAGTCAAAGTTTTGGTCAACCTAGCCCAATCAACAGGGATGATTCAACATTCGTACTGCTAACGTCAGCATCAATATGGATGACATCAACATCTGTACATGGTACGTGGCACACGCAAAGGGTGGCATGTGTCATGATGACATGCCAACACCAGAGGCTTCCAGGTGTCACTTATTTTTTTCCTTTTCTGGTCAATCCATGGATCAATGGTAAAGTGCCACGTGGTATTCCGTACAACCACTTGGAAGGTGATGTGGCAAGATGATGTTTCAAGGGTGGCGTGGCATGACCATGCAATGTGGTGATGTGGGACAATAAATGGTCGCCACGTGTCCCAGTCATGGGCTGCCACAAATTTGGGTATTTTCCCGCTGCCACATGGTAGCCCATGACTGGGACACGTGGGGGATTTAATACAACATTGGCAAATGCCCAATACTAAGAGTACTAGAAAGAGAAAGTTTGAAAAAAAATTCCCAATGAGGTCAAGAAAGAGAAAGTTCGAAAAAAAATGGGTTGGCCAACGACCAACCCCTTTTCCACTAAATATAGCATCAGATCCACTCTCTGCCAAATAAAGTGACAGTTCCTCTATTCCACCATACTAAGAGTACTCCACCAAATTCGTTGGGGATTTAATACAACATATGGTTGTAAAAGCACACCAAAAGGGGAGGCCCACAGGCTTGAACTCGTGACCTCCCCAACCACAAACTTTAATAAGCCATCCACCAACCGTTAGGCCAACGACCTTCATTGATAAAATCCGCCACAATTTTATTTAAAAGATGGAATTTCTCCAACGCAGAGGAGGGTGCTCGACGGTACGTCTGGGCATGCTTTTTGAGGAAAGGATAGAGAATTAATTGTAGGTTGTAGGCACAAAAATCAAGACGAGATTTCTCATGGGCCTGGGAATGCCAGAGTCGTATTGAGGTGTGGAGACAATTATTTTTGGGTAATTTGACACCACAAATTCAATGGTGTTGTTTGTTTTTTGATTTGAGCTAAACTTCTGAATATTAACTCTAGAATGAGGTATACTTATGTATTTTGCCAAATTATTTTGCTAAGTTAATAAAAAGGCCTACCCATTTGAGAGCAAGACCCAGAGACGTAGTCCATCAAGGATGAACTCTGTTATCAATTTTTTTGTGTTCAGATTTGATGCTTATGTCTCTTTATTATTGAGTTTTTCCTTCTTTATGGTGTACTTCAATTTATGTTCATTTAATACAATTTTTTAATAAGTCACATCGATGAAAAGATCCCAGATCACTCGATCATTCAAAGTATCTTTATTTAATTCATAATAATCTATAAAAACATGTCTCTTTCCATTTTTATTTGGAACTATTACTAAATATGAAACCCATTGACTATATAAGATAGGATAAAATAAATTCACAATTAATCATTTCTGCAATTCTTCTTTTACGAATTCTTTTAAGATATGATTCATACATCTTTGTGGTTTTCTAATAATTCAAGAATTGTCTTGAGTGTAAATATGACGTGTGAAAATAATAGGATGAATTCCTCTCATATGAGTATATTCCCATGCAAATTCCCCATAATGTTTTTGTAGTAATTCAATTAATTTGTTCTTTTGAAATTCTTAGGATTAATGTTTAATGTTTTACCTAGATAGATCTCAACTGATATAATAGAATATTCTACCATTGCATTCAAAAAAGGTATGAATCAAATAGTGATGATGATGTATCAATTGTGCAATTTTCTTGAAATTTGTTTACCCAAGATACGATAAAAAGAAGGCTTCCCCAAGGATATTGATTAAAATCAAAATTAGTGATGAAATTATTCATTAGATTTTCTTTAGTATCTTCTTTGAAATTCATAGATTGGTCAATTGTTAAAATTGGTTGTATGATTTCTTCATCACTATTATTAATCCAATGAGTATTCTCCAATTATGTTAAAGATTTGGCAGATGGGTATAAAGTAAATTTCTTAACTGAATAACCATGTGAAATTGTCATATCTCTAGATCTATAACTAATAAATGCAATTGCAGTAGCTAACTGTGGTCTTCCCAAGATTAATGGATGGCCACCAAATTAGATTTAGGTTGTAAAACTATAATCCACAAGGTATTCCCATGAATCTAAGGAAACAAAATTATATTCTAACACTCCTTCATGTTTTATAGTAGATATATATTCTAATTGCAAAATTGTAGGTGTGTCATGAAGATGAAGTAATTTTAAAGCCTCCATGGTTCCTTTAGTCATTACATTAATTACAAATCATAATTAAATTAAAGTGTTTTCAATTGGAATATTGTTAATATGAATTTTGACAATAGGACTTCCATGATCAATATATTTTCCATTAGAATTTTCCCTGATATTAAATCTGCTAATTCAACAATGACTTGAATTGTTTGTGGGTCTTTTTTTCTTTCTTCCTAGTTTTTTCAAACATAATTCCCCAACTATTTTTGCATAAATTGGAATATCTTTGATGGCTTGCATAAAGGAATTTTGATACAAACATTCTTTAATTCATCCAGCAAATCAAATTTAGATTACTTTATTTGTTTTTCCAAATTCAACATCTCTGGAAAGGGAGGAGATTTGGATGACTATGGTTTATCTATTGGAGAAGAAGTTTGTTTTATTGGAATAAAACTATCATTATTGTTTGATTGATTAGGAGTTTCCTCCTCATTTTCCTCTTCAATAATAATAGGAGAATTTTTTATTAATTATCTTTCCTTATCTGAGATGAATATCATGTAAATCAAGACAGGTGATCAGGTAGGTGGGAAATGTTTGTAACTCAATGTTGTAAGCAAGTTGAGATAATTTATTATTTGGGTTTGGAATGGGTTGAGTAGGTATTCTAGTAGCTCTTGGAGGGGTTTGTTGTAACATCCCGCTCTGGCGCACGTGCCAAACTTATTCTTTGAGGACACTTGCTCGCAAGTGATCTGGATTTATATGATAAAACTTTACTTTCGTTATGATGCATTGAGTTATATGACAGGATGTTTTTACTACCTTGGTGT
>ML839667.1:0-27979 GCA_009831015.1 Picea engelmannii | reverse complement strand
CCTAACCTTGCAGGGTAGGACGGGAGGGAGGTCAGTCGTAAATTGGCAGTCAGTTTACTTATCGTGTGATCCTCAGTTATGCAAGTGGTTACGTATCGTGCGTCTTGGTTGTATTCTTATGTTCATCCTGGTCGTTTCCTTGTTTATACGCACACACACACTTCAAAAAATTTTTTTTGCACCGGTATACTAGAGTAGTTGTCGTAACGAGGCGGTATATTGGAATAAAACTATCATTATTGTTTGATTGATTAGGAGTTTCCTCCTCATTTTCCTCTTCAATAATAATAGGAGAATTTTTTATTAATTATCTTTCCTTATCTGAGATGAATATCATGTAAATCAAGACAGGTGATCAGGTAGGTGGGAAATGTTTGTAACTCAATGTTGTAAGCAAGTTGAGATAATTTATTATTTGGGTTTGGAATGGGTTGAGTAGGTATTCTAGTAGCTCTTGGAGGGGTTTGTCTAGTTGGTAACTACAATTGTTGTGGCTGTGAAATTTGTGGTTGTTAGGCTTGGGTAGGATATGGTTGTTGAAATTGTGGGGGATATTGTGTTTGTTGGATTTGTGGAAGATATTGTTGTAAAGGATAGAAAAGGTAGGCATGTTTCCATAGATAGGCCCTCATCATCCCTGTTTCTAAGGTTGATTTTGAGCTTGTTGTGGAGACCATGCTTTCCCAGGAATAGAAGGAATCCAATGTTGGGGGGTATTTTTTACTAGAATAGTATGAAGTAAATTGGTATGTAGGATATTGAGTTATACCTGATGCCCAAGGTTTCCATGTTTTCTGCTGTAATCCTTGAGATGTTTCTGGCTAGGAAATTATGCCAAGGCATCCATTAAATTAATTTATTTGTTTTTTAGTCAATCTGTCCTAAAACAGATTGTTTTATTGCTAATTCAGGCATGTATCTTGAGTCTTTAAATTTTAAAGATTTAAGATGAGAAGGAAAATCATTCCATGTTTCAAACAATTAAAATATTAGAAGATGGAAGAACAATATAAATAAAAGCAGTTTGAAAACTAGAGCAATGTATCTTCCGATAAATGTTACTTTAACTTTCAGGAAGAAGAAGTGATGTTTGTTAATGGATCTTGAAACCAGAATATTGTTTTAACTTTAAATAATACTTCTTTGAATTCAAAAAGGGAAAATGAAATATAAGCACAAGTCTCCTTTTATACTTACAATATTTTAGAATAAATATGAAACTTTTAATGATACCTTTGCAACACTATCATGTTAGTTGTTGTACTAAATCATCACATTCATGGAAGTAGATACATCTAAGAAGAAATAAAGAATATGGAAATAACAAAGAAGGGAAATCACATAATATGAAACACAAAAGTTTGAATCTTCAAAACTTGCAAATATTTTATTAAGACTTAATCTCGAGCCAAAAAGGTCATTTACATTGAGTTTCTCATGAGTATTTATACAAGATAGGTCGAAACCAAAAATGGTTATTTGATCCTAATTTTCAGTATTTAGATTACAAAAATATCTATGATCCACAAAAATAGGAAACAGTTGGAATATTGGCTGAATATCTCAAACTTCTTTGATCACTCATCCAACTATCAAATGGAGAAAAAGTTTCCAAGTGTCACTTGAAGGATATCCATAAGATTTCATTCATCTGTAGGAAATATCAAGATCCGTGTTTTTTTCATGCATAGATGGATTTGGAAACAATTCTTTGATTAACCAAAGTAAATGAAAATCATACATAAGTAAATTTACAATGACTCGTCCTCTTAATTTATCAGACATCCCTTGAAACTTTGAATCATTCTCTAGATATGAACAAATTTTTCCTGTATTCTTCAAATGAAAATAATTTCCCTTTGTCTATCCAAGCTGAACGCAGTCCCATCTTTATCAATTTCTCAAATTTGTTGGTGAATAAATCAACATCCCTCTTCATATTGATGCATTTATCTTTAGTTTTCTAAAACAAATTTATTTTAGTAAAAAAAAATTCAGCTTCCATGACCATTTGTTTCTTATCTTGAATGCCTTTGCTTTTGAGTGTTTCATTGGAATTTGAATTTAAGAACCTAATGATTTGGGTAGAAACACAAGGTCTTGTTCCCAATTCAGCGAATGCTTTCTTCAAAACCTCATCGATCTCATCCGTTAGTTGAATTTCATCATTAGTAATTTTGAAGAAATACCAGAGCTTAGTGACTTCATTTATGATTTCATCCCAGATGACATGTATAGACCCTATCAAATATGGCTTATCAGAAAAATTATCACTCAATTGATCCATTTCCTTTTGCATTTTTGTTTTCAACCTTTGATATTTTGTAACAATTTTATCTTTATCTTTGATTTCTTCTTTTTGATCTGAGATTGTTTTCTTCAGTTTTTCTATTTCCACACTTTAGATTTAGATCTTCTAATGCTTTTGACAATCCAACTATTGGATTTGTTGATCTGGTTGCTTCTAAAGAAGATGATCCTTCTTTTAATATTTTGAATTGAATTTCATATAATTCAATATACTATCCCATATGTACCAATTTTCCCATAATTTTTTATTTTTCTGCCCGAATAGCTTGTAGTTCAGGAGCATGTACATGCTCAATGCATGGGATATTGAGATTTTCCTTCAACAGTTGAATTTCCTTGTCTTGTGTATTTATTAATGCTTGTATAGATGCTTCATCTCTTGGATTGGCTCCCAGTTCTATTATCCACAGTTCTAATTCCTCTATCCTCGTCTTCCTTGATCTATTGCCATATTTTTCATTTTTTAGTTGAGTTTTGAGTTTTTCATTCAAGGCCTATAGATTTTTAATTCCAAAGTTTTCTATTATAACATCTCTCTTTATCATTTCTTCGGTTTGTCTGTGCAAATAAAATTTGTCAAGCGGGTGTACTGCATTCAGATCAATGGAAACATTTGTCACTTTGTTTTTCTCTTTTTGTTCTATAACAACTATGTTTAGTTTCCCTTTTTCATAATCCAAAATTGATATCATTTTGTATTGAGATGCATCATATTCAAACATATGAGTAATATTATTCTTAATATTTGCACCTTCTTTTCTAATTTCCATAAATTGATTTACATAATCAAAGGGTTGATTTGTAGTCAATGATTCTATTTCACTTCGCTCTCCTGGACTTTTGGATTTCATTGAATTTGATACTTCTACTGTCATGACAAGACCTATGTCTACTGGTGTTATTTATTTATGTAAATCCTGATCTTCTTCTTCATCCAATGTATCTATTTTTTTCCTTTTAACTAATCCACCTTCTTGTGTCTCTGAATCCTTTGAAGTTTAATTTGGACTCCTACTTTTCTATATCTTTTCAAACTGTTGTGGTGTTTGCATGACTAGAGACATCACATGCTGGTCTCATGTCTTACAATGAATTTGTTGAATATTATGCACATCTTTCCAACTATCTTGATTTTCCAATAACTCTAGTTCAACTTTTTGTTGGTGTTGATAAGGAGCTTTCCCATGTGAGGTATTTTTTGAAGAGATTACACCATGAGGATCATAATTCCATGGTTCCCCTTACTTAAATCCCATAGATGAAAGAAGCGTTGATGTAATATGAAGTGTTTCCCTGGTATTAACAATAAAAAGACCTACCTCATTTTTCAATTTGAAAGTCACCTTATGTTTCTTTAGCAAAAAATGAACTTCATGTGTGTTTAACCTTTGCCTAATATATTCAAGAGCAAAAATACTAGGAGTTAAGAAAACAGGTAAGAGGAAAGCACGTAGTTGGCAACCATAGACTCTTATTTCAGTATAATGTTCAAATATATACCAATCTCCTACTCTTGTATCTGGAATCAACTGTAAGAGTTTTTTACATTCATGAAATATTCTAGTGGGATTTTTGTTGAATATGATTTGGTAGACTTAGATATAATTTGGCTAATATAGTTAGGGAATCCAACATTTATGGGTTTCTTCTTAATTATAGGAGTCAAGTTAATGACTAAATTAGGGTTACCATGGTCATCTTCAATTTTTAACCCAAGATGCATAAAATGGGAAGCTTGTGTAAACGGGAAGAGGTGAACCAAATATGACTGATATTTTAAGCTTCAAAGGGATTTGAATTCAAAGAGTTGATAATGAATTTCGTCTACTAAAAATTGGGGAAAAATAAATTTGGTAATGGGCTTGGTCATTATTGGAAATAAAGAATCCATGGTACCTAACCCAATCTCATATACAATTAAATCATCATTTTCCCCCAAAATTGTAGAAATCATGGAAATAATCTTTCGGGAAATAATTCAAATTGGATGATAGTATTATCATCAGGGACGTTGAGATTTTTGCACAGATATGATTGTAGCAGGGTAACCCTCTCCTCGGGTTTAATTTCTATGAAAAACCTAGCCACTATAATCTCATTTAATGGCTCACTGTCTGGATTCAATGGTCATATCAACATTTTGGAAATCGATTGAGATGTTATCTTGATAAGAACAAACCCATAAGTGGAAAGTACAGTTCATTTTGAGGGGATATAATTTTCGGCACACCAGACCATAAATTTTGGGAATTGATAGACTTGGAGTACCGTAAATTTAGCGAGGTCAGATCCCCATGCGCAGTAATGGTCAACTATATTGGAATTTTTTTCTTTTACTTGCTGGTATATCTCAAAGGAGTTGAAATACAAGACAAGGTCGAAAATGTCTTTATCTTTCCACTAGGTCTTCTTCTATGATATTTGTATTTTTACTAGTTTATGAGGTTTGAGAAGGCAACATTTTTAAACAAAGACTAAAGAATAAGAGGATTCATACTTACTCATGCAGACGTGGATTGGATCTGGTATTAGACTAGGATGGCGATGGTAAGCTTTGTAGGAATAGCGAACCCAATGCTCAAACCCTTTGATAATTTAAAATGAAATGATAATTCAACCTTTACCCCCTTTTTTCATTGAAAAGAGATATGTGTCATTGTTTGATTGGCAAAAGATTAATTTTAAAATGATAAAATGATTATTTACCTTTTCTCTAGTTGACATCATGATTGGACATGTGTATACCTTATGTTAATTTCGAGGGGGTGGATGTAGTTAAGTTAACCACATACCCCGGGGGCCGAAATTAATGGATGAACGCCATGTTGTGAATATTAAACCTTGGGTAAAGTTTTTTGGCCCCCTCCCCTTTGGTTAAATGTAGATCATACGAGGGGGGATGCAATCAACTACAGGTCATCAATCTTGAAGTGAGTGCACATGATTAGATATGCAAACAAAGAAAACGATTTATTAAAATAATACACAAATAAAGGTTTATATAATAAAATTAAAATAATTTACAAATGTTTTGGTTTAAACCTTTGATTTATTTAGGAAAAATAAAACTAATCCAATAAAGTTAAAATTCCCTAAAGATATTTTATTACTTAAAACAATAAAACTAAAAAATATCGAATTTTATTCAAACTAAATATTAATAAACCATGATCCTAGGTCCTAAAGAAATCTAATTTTTATGAAAATTTAGTTTTATGTTACAACATCTGGCTCCATATAGGGATTGTGTCTCCCTGTGAGACACGAAAGAACAATAGACCATGTTCCTTTATTGGGTTATGGAGTCATTATTGCAAGAAAAACTAATCAAGAAATATAGTGAAAAATCTTTTCTCCTTGAAATCTCAGCAAAAGTTTACTTTTCATTTATTCTATGATTGAAGAAACTGAATGACCATTAATTTCATAATTCAACATGTTTATATAGAAAAATGACCAGAAAATATTAAAACATTTCACTCACTAAACTTTACTCTAGAGTTGTTTCGGGTAATATAGGTCTAGATTTTGACTAAGGAGTCAAATTTGTAACTTGTGTTTCATACTTCAAAGTTTTCTTGTTTCAAGATTTAGGTTAGAACAAAGTTTTCTCTGAGGAAACTTATTTTAATTGAGTATTATAATAAATAAATGTGTTGAAATTTTTCCTCATCCTCATGGTGTTGCTACACTACCAAAAGCATCCATAGCCTATGGTGTAGTCATCCCGGCATCATAGGTCTTTATTCACTGTCAGCGAGCGTCCATAGCCCCGATGAAGATACTTTCATTTCCTAGATTGAATTTCCTTTCACCACTTCATTTTTATAATTTATTTTTATGAGATGAGGGAAATCATTTCTGAATTTCCTTTCATCATCTCTTTCAAGTTTCATTCAATTACTTTGAAGTGGGGGAAATCAATGTGTTATAAACACAAGGGATGACATAGATTTATCAAGGATGAGTTGAATATGTCTGAGTTATAAAGTATACTCACAAATGTTTTTCATTTCCTCAAATAAAACTATGCTCTTTCCATAATATTTTAATTTATATTATATCTGGAGTAAAACAACAAGTTATAGGTTTGACTCTAAAGTCTCTACCGAGAAGAAATTACCTAAAACATACATTTTCAATTTTGGTGAATGTCTCATAATATTCTCCTTTATAGTTTTAAAATAACATGTTAAATTCTTAATAAGTAGTTCAAGACAGTTTGTTCTATCAAGATTTCTTAAAATTCTAAGAAGAAAAGAATTTATTTAGAGGAAAATTATTAAATGATGTGGATTCCTAATAGTCAAGTGAATAGAGCATCTAAGAAGAAACATATTTTTATTCTTATCTTAGTTTGTTTCAGGCCTAATTATTTGGAAATTCTAACAAAAGAAAATAAATAAAATTAAATAAAACCGAGTATGGACAATGAATAATAAAAAGAAAATTTTAAAATTGAATAAAATGTTTCAGGAACCGCCCATTCACAGGTGATTCCAACAAGTCTCCTTCCAAGTTTTGAAGAGAAAAGGAGTTGTTTCCCTTGACTACAACAATATTATATGGTCTCAGCCATAAATGATCAAACTTGCCATGCTTTCCTGGATCCTCTCTCATCTTATCCCACTTTAGTACTAAATCATTAGGGACAAAATTCTTTTGTTTTCTCTTCTGTCAAAAATAAATTTCATCTTATATTGGTATTCTTGAAATTGTTGATCAACCTGCTCTCTATTTTGTTGTACCTCAATCAGTTGGTTCATTTTTCTGGTAAATCCATTAGGTTCCTCTTCAACTTCCTTCATCAATTTCATCATAGGATAAACAATATTAATAGGGAAAACAACATCAATGCTATAAATTAACTAAAAACGAGACATACCTATAGACCTTTTAGTGTTAATTTTGTTGGACCAGAGTGTAAATTTCAAATGAGAGTGTCAAGCTTTCTTATTTTTAGTTAAAATTTTCTTGATAACCCTCATTAGACTTTTATTTAAAGATTCATCTAATCCATTACCCTAAGGATAATAAGCAGTTGAATGACCAAGAAGGATATTGTATTTTTGACAAAAATCTATCATATCTAGGGACTTGAATGCTTGGGAATTATCAGTTATGATTTTACTAGGGAATCCAAACCTAGCTAAAATATTTTCTTCTAGGAATTTGATCACAACTACATCAGTAGAAAACTTGGTCGAAATTTCTTCTACCCGCTTTCAAAAGTAATCAGTTGTTGTCAAAATCCATTTGTGTTGATCACTAGAAGTAGGATGAATTTCACCTATAAATTCTAAACCCCATTGTTGGAAAGGAGATTCAACTTTTATGGGAAGGAGTGGTAATAATGGGAGTTTATGTTTTCCTACAACAAATTGACATTCCATACAAGCTCTAACCTTTGAATTTACATCATAAAAAAATGTTGGCCAATAATACCCATCTCTCAGTATTTTATATGCAGTTTCTCTCCAAGCATGGTGTCCTCCACAAATTCCTTTATGAAATTCATCTATTATTCCTGCAGTTTGATCTTCAACAATAAAATGAAAAAAAATCCCCAAGGTTATTTCCAATAAATATTTTTATTTATTATACAATACTAATAGATAACATACTTGAATATTAAGAGATATAGCCTTTGCTTGAGTGAAATCTGATGGAAATTCAAGATTTTGTAGATAAAAGACAATGTTTTCGTACCAGGGAGAAGAAGAAAACCTATCATGAATTTTTACCAAGGGTTGTTGGAAATTTGTTTCCTCATTTACAATTGAAGGATGCTCTATTATGTCTGTAATATGATTTACTCCAAAGACTCTACAATTTGATTCAACTAACAGTTTTTCCAAACCTTTTCCTTTGATCAATTTGGTTGGTTTTATTTCCATATCATAATCGTGGATCTTTTCTATCCATTTCTCTCTTTTTCCATCTGTGTTAGGTTGATTTAGGATCTCTTTGACTGTGTTTCTAGGATCATATGTAGTAATTTTGGAGTGAATAACATAGTCTCTAGAAGATTACAGAGCCTTCATCAATGCATAATCTTGTTTTTAATTATGTATATTTCAACTTTGAATCTCTCAAAATTTTACTGAAAAATGTGATTGGTTGTTCTTGTTTTTATTCATTCCTTTGTAAGAGGAAAATAGAAATAATATTACCAGATGCAAAGTAAAAAATAAGAAACTCCTTATAATAATCTGGACTTGCCAACACTGATTCTTCTCCCAGAGCTTTCTTGATTTGATAAAATGAGTATCTAGCTTCTAGGGACCACTTAACCTCACTTTCATTTTTAAGCATATCAGTTAAATCTTTGAACACCTCAGCAAAATTAGGCATGAATATTCTTAAAAGGTTAATTTTTCCAAGGAAGTACTATATCTCTTTCTTGTTCCTTAGTAAAATGATAACCTAAATTACTTCCATGCGTTAAGGATCAATCTTGACTCCATCCTTTGATACAATATGTCCAAGTAAGTTTCCTTCCTACATAGAAAAATGAGACTTTTTAGGATTTAGTGACAAACCATATTTTTTTCATTTAATGAAATTTTGATTAAGATGTTTTAAATGGTCTTCATTTGATTTAGAAAAAATAGTTAGATCATCTAAATAAATTACAACAAATTTGTCCCTTTCTCCCACAAATGTTATGTCCATTGCCTGGTGAAGTGTTTCTCTTGCATTCATTAGCCCAAAGGGAATTTTGTCATAAATGAATGTACCCTATGGTGTAGTAAAAACAATCATTTATCTATCTTTCTCATGCACAACAATATGATTATAACCTGAAAACCCATCAATCATTGAAATTTTATTAGAACCAACTACTTTCTGCAAAACATGATCCATTTTATGCAAAGGACAATTATCTTTTATGAAGACTTATTGAGGTTTCTAAAATCAACACAGAGTATAATTTCACCATTCTTCTTCCTAACAAGTACTAAATTTGCAACACAAGAAGAGTACTAAATTTTCAACCCAAGAAGAATATCTCAAAGGAACTATAATATTTGCATTCAATAGCTTTTTAAGCTCCTTTTCAATGACTAGGAATAGGATAGGATTTACATGTCTTAAGTTCTATCTAAATGGTTTATATCCTATATTCAATGGAGTTATGTGTTGAATAATGTTGGTGTCATAGGTATTTAAATCTTCATAAGACCAATAAATTACTTCAATAAATTCTTTGAATAAATCAATATACTTGACCTTCTGATCAGCAGGCAAAAACTTAGAAAGTTTGATATATATTTGTTCTTGCTCAGTCCCAATATTTCGATCTTCTACTTCTTCCTTTTGAGAATGGACAAGTAACTTTACAAAAATACCATTTGTGTTAAATATCTTCTCCAAAGGCACCAATCCCTTTGGAATATGATTATTTCTTAACACCATCATTTTGTGATTAGCAATCATATCTTGTAATTTAGGGTCTCAGTGACTATTTTGATTGATTTGGTCATTATTTTGGTCATATTCCTGATCAATATGAGTTGTTGAGAATTCATTAATCATTTCCAAAAACTTGTTTATCTGTTGGTCATCTTAAAACACTTGCCAATGTTTGACATTGTTGGGTATTGAAGGTCTGTATTTCATTTCAATTTCATATTTAAGTGTAACATGCCCCTCTGTTGCGTCATATAAATACATGAGAAACAACCTGATTTTTTTTTGAAACATTAATACGCATCATCATAATAGGAGAAACATGGCAATAACATACTTCAGTCAATTGCAATCAATTCATGATAATAACATATATCAGTAAAACACATTATGCTTCTCTCAATTCATTTGAAACCTAGATTTAGATACTACTTAAAGCATGAAGGAGTTGGTCACTTCACATAAAATGACATACAACTACCCACCCAACCTATCCTACAAGGTTAGGACTTCCAAGACACATAATCAACGCTCAATTCTAGGATTCATTCGATTGATCTTGACCATTTAAGGTCTCAAGACTCATGATTGTTCTGAGGAACAAGGAAGTTTCTAATTTCCATAATCTAATTTCATTCCAAAATTTTTAATATATAAACAACATTCTTAACTACCCTTCTGTAAACAAAGAAAATTTGGTAGCTTGGTTACTTCATCAAACATCATTGCATGCTATTTTAATACCTTATCACCTTACTCATTAAGGATAGGAAGACATTCCAAAAAAACCAAGACAATAATCTTAAACATAAAACATAATCCTTTTAACCTACAATCTACCATTTATGACAGATTTAAATCACTTAGATACAGTGAAGAAATAACTTGTAACTAGTAGAGAGTCTGTTCTAAGAAAGATTTTAAGTTCTGTAAGAATCCTGAAGCTTCTCTTCTAGTAACATAGTGAAACACCTCCAGTTTCAATTCCAAGAATGCGTAGATGGCTCCTTGAAGGCCCAAAGTTCAGAATATATAGAACTCGAAGTGCACATAAACCCTCTCAAGTTGAGAAGAGGTCAAAACTTTCGAAAGTACAATCTAAGGAGAGACAATGCAAACATACACATGGGAGGTGCAAGTACGCACTCAACAATTACCATCTAAAGCTCAGGATGGATGCGCTAAGAGCACTGGATTTCAAATCAAGGAAAATATCAAGAGCAACAAGGGTGCAAGGTTCAAGGAGGGGTCAAGACCATAGAACCAGGAGAAAGCTACAGTAGTTGTCAGATCTGGGATTTGCAGAGGAGGGTCTTCAGATCAAAATATGATTAAGTCTCGGTCATCGGATCTCAACAAGGGTAGATCAACGACTGGGAGCCATTGTGGGATTAGAGGGTCAAATTAACTATCTCACCAGTTTGGGTTCCAAAATACACATCGGACTTCAATCGTCACCTTCAAACAGATCAACAGTTGGCATCAGTCACACTACCAATGAGTAGTTTCAATTGCAGAAATTGGGAGAGGGTTTAAAAATCATGTTATTCGAGGCTCTAAAATCCTGTCAAGCCATTGATATTCAATATCGATTAAATCACAACCATCAAATTAACCTGTCAATTAGAACTCAAGGAAATGGGTCGAGGTCATAGCTCTTGGTCATATGAAGGGAGGACAGAAAACCCTTCGGGCTAGTTGACAAGGAGGGAAGAACCCTCAAGTCCCAAAGATTCGAAGTGATTTACACCGTATATTAGTGAGTGTTTTCTAGTCATTGGATTTGTTAATATTTTTGGGTTAAAGGCAGACGGTTAGATAAAGTCAAGATGATCGAGGTTTAAGATCTGAGGAATCTCACTCCAGGAAAAAAGGGAAGTGGAAAGAATGGATAACCTAGAGTCCCAAACCCCAAAATGAATCTGGACCATTGATCCAGGATCGATCACAGTCGTTGGATGAAATCCAAGTGGAAGGAAAGCGTAAGCACTTCCATTGTTGACCACTCTGGCGCTAACCACTCCGGTGAAAGGAAGTCTCGAACATGTAAAAATACCCAAAGGACGAAGCCATGGAGTCACAAAGTAAGACACGTGGCAACACAATGAGATCCCACGTCACCATAGTCCATGTCATCAAGATCACATCCACAAGGACACATGGTGCATTTAGATAGTGACAAGTGTAAGGGTCTAGTTGGCACTTTAGGCATGTAATTTATGAATCAAGGTGACACATGGAAACCACTCATCCAGTGACATTAGTAGCCATGTCACTACAAGAGTATGTCACTCTGGGAGATTTGAATCCAAAGTAAACATGACTCTTCAAAGAGTCAGATCTCTGAAATCATTCTAGTCGTAGATCAGAGCAATGTATAGGGACCGTTGATCTCTGAGTTTAACAAGACTCGACTCTTTGGCTAAGTTAAAGGTAAGGTTTAAAGGTTGTGAAGACCCCAAAGTTATCAAATTCCAGAGTAAAGGAGATCCATAAATCTGGAGAACAATAAGCATTGTTAGATCTTCAATTCTAATTCCTTTGGAGGGTCGGAAATTCGACACTCCAGAGGAAATGAATTGATGGTTACAAAAAGGTGATACTCCCAGAGTTCCAAGCTCTAGAGAGGATATCCACTGTAGAAAATCGGGGGAGGAGAAGCTCCACCCACTGTTAGATTAAGTGGTTAAAAGTCAACAAAGGAGGGCAGTAGGACGGGGTAACCTACAATTGTCGATTAACTCTGCTTACGACCGAATTCAGTCGATTAACACTTCGGGAGAAAAGGAGTTGAGTTATGAAAACCTCCATAGCATCGGATTTCTGGAGCCCCGAATAGCACCCTTTTGACCTGGAACTAGGTTCTGGCTCTTGGTCACATGCTTAACATTGTTTTAGGAAAAATGGTTTATGCCCTACGGGTTAAGATTCAAATCCCAAGACTTTAACATGCCTCCCTCATTTCTAAAACCTTGGACTTAACTTCAATATAGCACAGACATTCATGT
This sequence comes from Picea engelmannii, assembly GCA_009831015.1. Lineage (NCBI taxonomy): Eukaryota > Viridiplantae > Streptophyta > Pinopsida > Pinales > Pinaceae > Picea > Picea engelmannii. The sequence continues at coordinate 15,248 of ML839667.1, read as the reverse complement.
TGCAAGTAACTCAAGTTCAAAAACAAATCAATGGGAAAACATGACATGGTTAACTTGTAGGATTTTAGATGAAAATTACTCAAGGAATCACGATACAGTCAGAACTACACCTCAAATGACTAGCAAGAAATAAATTGATAATGTCCTAACATAAACCCCTTAAAACATTTGTTCAACATATTCAGGTAAGGATGAAATTACATATTTAAACATAATCTATATGAAATATAAATCTTTCACTTAAAGTGGGAGGATCTGACCGATATAGAGAGTTTTGAAAACATCTGAAATTTACAATGAAGATTTAAAATATAACACAATAGTTATTATTCGTTTGTCAGCAAATGCAACACTTGATATTTAGACCTTCAAATGATTCTATAGTGACTCTATTCATCTATTGTATTGATACTCTCGTAATATAAACAAATTCAGCTTATAAATACCAGAAATTGGTGGAACCTGTGTGTTGATGATGTACTTCCAGACCTTGTGCTCCTTCCTTTCCTTCTCTTTCTAATCACAAAGGCTTCATCAATACCTCCCAACCAACGCTAGGGGTACTCGTCTTCCCCGTTATCCCCCCGAGCCGCAAAGGGGCCAACCACATAAAAAGCAGAACACAATAGCTTTTAGGCTTGCCTAACAAGGAAGATCTACAACTCTTTTCACAAGCCTAGAGTCCCAACTCTCACAATTAAAAACACATTCAATCTAAAATTTGATAGCATAGCAGTGCCTTTCTTAGGTTCTTATGCCCTTCTCTTCTACATCCCTCTTTCTTTATATAACTCTCCCTCACGGACATTTGTCCCTCATGCATAATTCGTTAATTTTTAGAATTTCAGTTCAAGGATTATTCATCCACTACAGGTGTCACATTCTCCCTAGGTTGCACAAGTAATTTCTCTTTTATTTTTATTTAAAAGCCACCTTTCCTCACATTTCCTCATGTGTTCCTAAATTTTCTCTTAGTTATCTCTTAGTTTCCCCAAACCCCTTAATTAATGGGTGTCTCCTAACTAGGTTTTAGTTAGGGTTGGATTAGGAGTCTTCTTATTTAGGCTAGGTTTGGTTGACTCAAATTATATTCTATGCACAACCCATTCTCTCAAGTTGTAATTATTTTTAAACAAGGATTTATTTTTAACAATTTCATGCACCCTTGTGTATTTTATCAATTCTTTAGGTTCTTACTTATCATTTCCTAACCATTAATTTCCTTCACATCTTTACTCATGTCACAATTCAATTAACCACTTTATTAAAATTCATGGTTGGCTTTAATAATTAATTCTATGTTGTTTAATTAATTATTTTAATCCTTCAAGGTCAAATCATTCCAGTGTTTTCTAGGCCACCTATGTTTATTGACTTAGGTTTCAATTATGCGATGTTCCCTTCAAGATGCAACTAGTTCTCCAAGGGTGCCACTTGCGTTGAATTGTTTTTGGAAGTTTTTCCAACCCCTTGGAGTCAAATACCCATTTGTTCGACCTTGTGAGAGACTAAGGGCTTCTAAGGAATAAGGACCCTGCCTTATTGTGCACCCTTTAGAAATCCACATGAGAGACTGTCTCAGTCTTCCCTCATGACATCATGGACCAACCAACTAGGTAATCGTTAACCTACAATTCTGGCCATGGAGGGACTGCTAGTAGGTTGTGTCAGGGACATTGCCACCCCTCTCCCTCAAAATATGGTTTTTTGTGAAAGGCACCTTTACTCCTTATGTGAGTCGGATTATCAAGCATCGTCAAGCCTATATCCACTGAAAAAAATAGTTTTGAAATCCATATATATAAATCATACTAAAATCCATAATACATCATAGGTGCATAATAATGAAATACTCAAACAATACAATTCATTCCCTGACTTAATCCGGAGTCCAAGGACGCCCTTTGATGCCACCGACATCCATAACCTGTCATGTGTCCTGAACACTAGAGATGAATTGTTAAAGCACATGTCAACACATATATATACATCAATAAGACCAAGAAGCTATAACACCTCAACATCATCATATATAACTCAAATAATGAATGAAATCAAAATATTCCATACCCGGATCACTTGCAAGCAATCCTCAAAGAATAAATCAATAATAGTATGCTCAGTAGAGCGGGATGTTACATACACCCCCTCTTGTTTTAAAATTATTCCCAAAGTTTGTACAATATATGTAAAAGAAAGTAAATAAATGTATCTGCCATAGATATATATGTCTAAATCTATCAAAATAAGTAAGGAAATTGTCGACGCATCTCATATACGTCCTCCTAGGTCACCGAGTATGGACTATAATTTTCCCACTGGACCTTGACCTAATCAATTGTTCAAAGTCATAGCTGTCAAATGTGATGGTCCATAATGGGGATTGGCTCCTCCATGAGAGCACCCTCGTCTGACACCTGTAAGGAAATCATGTCAATAACATGTGAAGGGTCACTAATATAGTGTCTCAAAACATATACATGAAAAACATCGTGCATACGCCTTAAATAATCAGGCAAGGCTAGTCGTAATCCATGGGTCATTTCTTTTCCACTAATTTGAAGGGTCCCACGAACCTAGGAGAGAGTTTAGCACCTTTTCCAAGACTCTATTTCCAACTTCATAACTGCAGTTTTAACCACAAGAAGACTCTATTTCCAACTTCATAACTTCATTCAATGCGATGTGCATCAACATAGCTCTTATGTCGATCTTGCGCTTCTTTAATTCTATGAATGATCAATTTCATCTGTTCTTCCATTTATTGAATCACTTTTGGTCCTACCAGTACCCTGTCCTCAAGTCGATCCCAACTTAACGGTGTCCGACATGGTCACCCATAAAGAAACTCAAACGATTCCATATTAATCGTACTCTGATAGTTGTTTTTGTATGAAAATTATACTAGTGGAAAGAATTAATCCCAACATTTTTTTTGGTACATTACATACATACGCAACATATCCTCCAAAATCTGGTTCATACTTTCTATTTTCCTGTCTGTTTTTGGGTGATAAGTTGCGCTAAATTTTAATTGTGTTCCAAAAGCCTCTTGGAAACTGGTCCAAAACTGTCTTGTAAACATTGATCCTCGATCAAATATGATTCTTTTTTTCACCCCATGTAATCTCACAATATCGTTGACAAACACTATAGCTATGTTAGGTGTCCGATACGTCGTATGCACTAGAATAAAGTGTGCACTCTTCGTCAAAGTGTCAAATACCACAAAAATTGAATCGTGTCTTCTTGTCGTTAGTTGAAATCCAATAATAAAGTCCATCGAAATGACTTCCCATTTTGATTCAAGAATAGTGTGTGGCTGTAACAATCCTTCTGGATGTCTATGTTCATCCTTCACTTGCTGACATTATAGACATCCCGCCACATAAATAACTAGGTCTGTCTTCAATCCCTTCCAGAAGAACAAAGGCTTAAGATATGCCTTCATCTTCATGACTCCCGGATGATCCATGTATATTGCTTGATGAGATTCACTTAATATCAAACTTCTTAGTTTGTCGTTAGGTTGTTCATAAATTCTTCTGTTAAATCTCAATAATCCATCGCCATCTAGTGAATAACCTTCATACCTCGGTACCATCATGATATATTGTTCAATATTTTTCTTAACTTTCGTATACCAGTCATCATCGATTTTTAGAGTTAGAATATTTTCTCGAATATTCATCCTAAGTGGTAACACCAAAAATATGTGTGGCCTCCTACTCAGCGCATATGCCACTCAGTTCAGAGTTCCTTTAATGTAAGAAATTTCAAATTTGTATTCACTAAGAAATTCTGACCAACGCCTTTGTCACGTTTAGGTCACTTTGTGTAAAAATATGTTTCAATCCATAGTGATTTTTCTTTAATTCAAATTTTCATCCAATCAAATAATGTCTCCATACTCTCAAGCTATAAAAAATAGCTAATAACTCCAGGTCATGTGTTATGTAGAACTTCATTCCTTCTCAATTTCGTGAAATGTAAGCTATCACTCGACCATATTGCATCAAAACTCCACCTAAACCATCCTTGGATGCATTTGTGCATACCAAGAACTCCTTGTCAATGTCTAGGATTTTTAGTATTGGTGTTGTCATCCACAACTCCTTGAGCCTTTTAAATGCTTTTGTTCATTTCTTAATCCACAAGAACTTCTTGTTCTTCTTCTGCAATTGAGTGATCGGTTTTGCTATCTTCAAAAATCCTTCGAAAAATCATTGGTAATATCCAGCTAAACCCATAAAAATGCGTACTTCATGCATGTTTTTCGATGTTTTCCATTCCATAATATCCTCTGCTTTCGTTGGATCCACAACGATACCTTCGCCAGATATGATATGTCCCAAGTAGTGAATCTTAGATTGGTAAATAGAGCATTTGGATAGCTTCTTGTACAATTTGTTTTCGCATAGGAACTATAGGACCAACCTCATGTGTTCATCACGCTCTTCCTTCGTCCGAGAATAAATCAGTATGTAATCAATAAAAACTTGAACAAATTTGTCCAAGTATTCACGGAACACCCCATTCATCAAACTCGTGAATACCCCCAGGGTGTTTGTCAATCTGAATGGTAGAACTGTAAACTCATAGTGTCCAAATCTCATCTTCAAAGCGGTCTTAGGGATATTTTCTTCCTTAATTCACAATTGGTGATATCCTGATCTCAAGTCAATTTTTGAAAATATTTTCTCCCCTTTCATCTGATCAAACAAATCATCTATTCTTGGCAATGGATATTGGTTGTTGGAATAGGGACAGACCCAAGGTTCAACGCTACAACAACGCACCAACAAATCCCTAACTACCATCCCTTTCAGCAACACCTGCGAAGCAGATGAAGTCTCACCCATGGTAGAGGCAGGGGTGGTTTCAAGACTCAAGTGTATGCAACCTTAGCTAGGACACGAATATGTGATTATAATACTTAATACAGCTCTTAGAACCGTTAGTTCCTTAAAATGTAATCACTATTCACTTCGCTGGTACAACAAAGTTTCACAACATTCACACTAATCTATAGTATTCAAGAAGTTATCATATACAAATGGATCAGAATGAGCATATCAAGAACTAAGCATGACTATCTAGATCAGATCTAGCATTCTCACATATAATAAACACAAAGCATAAATAGATCTATCTAAACATATCAGAGCACTTAGCATATAACATATGAACACATCAAGACAAAGGACAAAGCACATAACACAGTGTTTATGTGGTTCACCCCCACCCTGGGGCTATGTCCACCAACTCTTCTTCTTTATTGTCTTCGGTCAATCGGTTACAATCACAAAGCCATCAAAACCCTTACTCTGCACAGGACAAAATATATACGTAGCTCACTAGATCCTTCTTCCTTGCGCTACAACACTAAGCTCTCCACAATCCACTACAAGGATCTGCACTTATCTCTACAAGTCTCTTACAGTCATGCACAAAGCACTTACAAACTTTACTTGCACTTAGCATACATTCACATCACATAGATGCACTATTCTCTCCTTTCTTACATTGCCTATCCTTCTATTTATACATACAAAATAGGCCTAAACATGGGTAAACCCATGGGTCGACATCCCATTCCCATTACATATTCCCAAAAACCCTAAAAGGGGCCCAAAAGGGGGGCAAGATCCTGTGATATCTGCTTCATCTTGGGCTCCTCCTTCAATAGGCTATCGAAGTCCCAAAATAGGTCAACGTGACAAAGAAACTCCCAAAACTTGGTCAAGGGACAATAGGCCCCCAACACTCACTTGTGACTCATCCCGAGTCACTTTGGTTTGATCAGTTCGGCTTCGAATGCCTTGAGCTAGGCCCAAGTTGATTCGACTTGCTGCTTTGCTATGGCCTCTTGTTCAATGAACTCCTATATTACTACATCGTTCACTGGCCCTTCTAGGCATTGTTCTGTTGTGGTGACAACCTATTCTAATTATGCTCCTTGGTTATCCACCTCTGTAAACAACTGGCATGCCTTATCTTGCACAGGTTGAAGCCATTGAGTGACTTCCATCACTTTTCTTTGAAGCATATGGATCTGTTGATGAGATGTGCATTTCTCTTGAGACCTCTTCATTCGTTCTACAGCCGATAGGGCCTTCAACTGCGCCTGTAATGTATCTGCATGCTACTTCACTTCATGGAGCTGCGACTCCGATGTCTGTAACTCCGGGTTCTCAGTGAGGTTCTCATATGTCTGGGTGCTTCAGTTACTCAGCTTGTTTCACTCCAAGGCAAGAGATTATAATCTTTCAACTGGCTGTGGGCAGTTGCTTCCCTTAGGTCTCTTACATATTGAGGAGTCTCGAGCACAGTGTGGAGCTCTAAGTATGCTATGCGCTATTGGAGCTGCTGGATTACTTCTTTGAGTTGCGCCACCTGCTGTGGGACTCTCTCTTCAACATTTACTTCGATGATTGTCACAAAGCGAGGTGCTTTGTGAACCATTTCCTTAACTTTGAGTTGCTCAATGAGCAACTGTTCCTCGCTTTGTTGTAACTGTACTTTTTCTTCATCCCACTATGCTTCCAGATTCATCTTTTCCCATTCTACAGCACTGCATTGCTCCTCTAGGTCTTTCTATACTTTCTCTAAAGCCTAGGTGGCTTGTGTTGTCTCTTCCTGAGCTTGTCGAAGGCGAGCTTTGACTGTATCAGCAATGCAGTGTAGTTGTGTTGGTTCATCACCTAGTTTTGATGTTCCTACTGACAAAGGCGCAGTCGAAATTGCGCGGCTGGATTGTATTGTCTGCTGCACCCCTTGGATATCATCCTTAATCTGACTGAACACCTCCTCCTACTTAGCTTCCTGCTTCTCTTCTATATCCAGTGAAGCATTGTTCAGTGCTGCGACGATGAATTCAAAGTCATCTGAGGTGAGGGTGGTCTCAAATTTGGTGCTAGTTGCTTTCGATTTCTTCCTTGAAGAAGTTTTCAGAGGGGAAACCTTCCTTTTCTTTGAGGGGTCCTCCACATCTCTAGGCAATGTAACCTCTCCTTTCTTCGATTCAACTTTTGCGCCATCTATCTCTCTGCCATCTCCTCCTTGATCTGCTGATATGGAAGCGTTCTTCATGGATGCGTTGTCTAGATCATGTACCTCTTCGGTCTTCTTTGTCTTCCTAGGTATAGGCATATCCGTTGCAGTTGATAGACTTTCAACATCGAACATCTCCGCAGGGTCTGCTGGAACAAGGAGGTCTGTCGACCATTCCTTGGTAATCTCTCCCGAGTCATCCTCCGTCAACTTGTAGTGCAACTGCAACTATTGTTTATGCTCATCAGCGTGTGTTGTGATATAGATGAAATGGCGGTCCGCACTAAATTTCATCAAGGACCTGAACCTATGGAGAGTGTCCGGGTTTATACGAGGTGTAGACTAGATGGATACCTTCAACTGGTTGTAATAAGTGTGGAAGATGGCATTTGATTGCCACTACTTGTTCATGTCGTTCGAGTACCATAGTGTACTGAACTTTGTGGCTAGAGGTTCAAACAGATCGATGTCCTGGAAGTTCACACCTTCCGGCATCTCCCATGCAATGAAAGATATCAGGATGAGAAGCCAGCTGAAGTGGAACTCATATCCTTGATCTTGCGCTTCCTTGCAGTCCAATTCCAGCTGGTTTACAAGGTACTTCACCCAATTCATTTGTAGGCCCTCCTTGCACTTTCCTACGAGGTCGACTACAAATCCATTCACTTGGGTGGGTTGGTTCTTGTGAACCAACTTTCTTGCGATCAATTGACATTCTAGGTGCATTGCGCTGCTCTGGATAGAGGCTACCTTGTAGCCTCACATTCGCTTCTCGACATCCCTGTAGGTGTCTTTTATCTTCTGCGTGAGAGTGTGATCCATGGTCTTCCCAGGATAGAAATCCTATGGGTCGGGGCCTTGCATGCTTATCCCTGTGATCCGATTAATCAACGTCAGATCCAGGGATGATTTTAAGGATGGAAACCTATATTAAAATGTAGAAACTTGGGTTAATCTTACTAGTCCTTAATATGCAAAATGAAAAATGTTTGGCGATAATTTTGTAAAAATATTCAAATTTCTAAGAATTTTATATAGTTTCTATAAAATTTTAGCAATTTTTAAGGTTAAATAATTTATTCTATGGAATTTGGGCGAATCAATTTTAGAAAAAAATGAAAATTGGCGAATCATTTTTTGGGAAAAGCCATGGAAAATTATCCCAATGGAGAAATTTAGCCCCTAAAATCATCTATGGTTGGATCCACTGTGATACGATGATTCAACCATAAATATCCACCATGGTAGTAGGACACAACAGTAGCTTGACGCATGCGTTCACTTCTTGGTGTCTTCCAAAGTGCGGGATCTTCATAACGTTGAGGAGGGTGGACTACGCAAGGTTCATGGTCCATGACTGGGGTATGATCTTCGAGTTCTTTCCCTTAGTTGTGGTCAGATACTTGTGTGGGGAGAGCATGTTGTACAACTTCCTGTCGCTGAGGTTGAAGTCGCTAAACTTCAATGCTGTGATCTTATCTTGGTCTGTATGCACTATGTGTATCCCATTCGAGAGGTACGCAGTGACCAATTCATATTCAAAGTCTCTCGGTACACTATCTCAGTTTATTGCACTGCTCAGAGGTGGTAGATAGGCAGGTAGAATGCTCGGAGTCATCTTAGCATTCGCTAAGTCATCCTTGTGCTTAGTTTGCCTTTCACGGGACATTCCAACTCCGTGAGTAGTGGATGGGGACACTTTCACTATTTTTGTGGATGAATCCTGGATACCTTCAGACATCGACATGGATTTCTCAGTCATCAAGTCGATCAAAACTTCCTCAACAGTTTTCTCTATAGCACTCAATGCTTCCGACATATGCACTCGGGGTGAACAATTCCTAGGTTCGAGGAACAACTTAGACATGGTAATGACATAGAGAGGGAGAGCACATTGATCAATGCATACACTCATCTTAGTCTGTGGGCTCGAATTATCAATTAGAAAAAAGTGTTCTCGGTGCATGGCGTGGCGTGATAAATAGGTAACTCGACAACGGTGTGCTTACAATGGGTATGAGCCTCCATTAACTCATGTTCGATCCATTATGGCACGGCCCAACGGTCTGATGAAGAACCTTTATTTATTTTCTGCCTATTCGAAGCATGATTTAAACAGATATATCGGCCCCAACGGCTATATTGCTTCATCATGGCGAAGTGCCATGTGTCATTGTTCTGATATCCTGATGAAGCTCTAATTCTACAATTTTTCTTTCTATGAGGCTCCTACAGAACCTCCTGTAACTTTGCAATCTTATCCCTCTTCTTTCTTAACTATCTAGCCTTTTTTCCAGTGAGCTTCATCTCGGTAGTTCTTTTTCCATTTTGATTCTTGTCTTTTGTAGTTTTAGTCACTTCGCGTTGTTGAGATTCTTCCCTAGGGTTCTTAGATAATACTTATTCTTTGTCTGGGATAGGTAATTTAATATTTTGTGGATTCTCTAGAGTTCTCTTAACTTCGACAATTGGGTTACTATCATTAAACATATTTAATATTCTCTCCTATTCTTCAATGAATTGTGCGATCTTTTTGGTCATGAAAACTTTTAACTCTTGTTTCTTATGTTCCAAAACTTCTTCTTCTTCTTTTCGTCTGGCTTGATCTCTATCAATCCAAGGTTTTCCTATTAACATGGTAAACGGGGCGCGGTTCTCAATAAATTGAATAATCTCAAAATCTTCTTCCGTTGAAGTTCCATTGACAGTCATAGGTATCTGAGTGAGCCTCCCACACAAGTTTACCAGTTTTCCTCTGAATAATCCTATTCCTCCTAGTGAAGGGATCATAGCAGGACTTCATATAGCTTCCCAAGTTTTTTCTGTCATGATATTCACTTGTGTTTCCTCATCTAGAACACAGTTAATGTTGAAGACCCCTATTATTGCTTCAAGGCACTCCTTGTATTTAAAAATCTCTGATAGTCTAACATGTTGATGGTCATCCAAGGTTTCTTTCATCTGTAGTAATACCTTTTCTTATTATTTCTGGGGTTCTTCTATAGCCTTAGTTTCTGGATCTGTCTTAGGGTTTTCTTGTCTTATGTTCATACTTTCGAGCTTAGAAATCATTCTGGGCCAATCCAACACTTCCTGGTCTAGAGCTTTGCAACAAAGACAAATAGGTCTTCCACTAGGGCATTCCTTAGCAAGATGTCTCGGTCTTCTGCAATTGTAACAGAGGGTTAATCCTCTCTTTGTTTTAAATGATCCCCGACCTCCTCTGTACTGCACACTAGGATCATAGGAGCTAACCTACAATAACTTCTTTCTAGGATCCTGCATCCATTTGTTAGCCCAAACATTCTTTCTATGCATTGGTATAACATATATTTCACTAGTGTTATCAGATCTATTCATATCAAACCTTCTTTCATCTATTAGTGCCCTAGTTTTCAGGCTAGGATAGATCCTATCAATCATACCTAGATCCATACTCTAGAAACAAAAATGTATACTTATCTTACTTCTATATAGCACAAAGCTTCCAGATCTAAAACTTTTCGCTATTTTCACCTTTATTAGAGAACAAAGTTTGCAGATATTACCTATTTTAATCAGAAATTCTTACTTTTACCTTTCTTAGAGTACCAAGCGTTCGGATATTGCTTCTTTCCTTCAGATCTGATCTTCTTTTCTTCAGATCGAGCTTCTTTCTTTCAGATCTGACCTTCTTTCTTTAGCATAGGACTTTATAAATCATGTAGAACACTCTGCACCAGGGCATAACTCTTTGCACGAAGCTTCTTCTTCCTCAATTCCCAGCAATCACAGTTTCGGTCTCGGCAACGGAACCATTTGTTGGAACAGGGGCAGACCGAGGGTTCAACTCTACAACAACACACCAACAAATCCCTAACTACTGGCCCTTTTGGCAACACCTGCAAAGCAGATGAAGTCTCACCCGAGGTAGAGGCGGGGGTGGTTGCAAGACTCAAGTGTCTGCAACCTTAGATGGGACATGAATTTGTGATTATAATACCTAATACAGCTCTTAGCACCGTCAGTTCCTTAAAATGTAATCACTATTCACTTCGTTGGTACAAAAGAGCTTCGCAGCATTCACACTAATCTATAGTATTCAAGCACTTAGCATATACAAATGGATCAGAGTGATCATATCAAGCACTAAGCATGACTATCTAGATCAGATCTAACATTCTCACATATAATAAGCACAAAGGATAAATAGATCTATCTAAACATGTCAGAGCACTTAGCATATAACATATGAACACATCAATACAAAGCACAAAGAACATAACATAATGTTTATGTGGTTCACCCCCACCCTAGGGCTACGTCCACCAAATCTTCTTATTTATTGTCTTTGGTCAATTGGTTACAAGCACAAAGCCATCAAAACCCTTACTCCGCATAGGACAGAAGATCTGCGCAACTCGCTAGATCCTTCTTCCTTGCACTACAACACTAAGCTCTCCACAATCCGCTACAAGGATCTGCACTTAGCTCTGCAAGTCTCTTACAGTCATGCATAAAGCACTTACAGACTTTACTCACACTTAGCATACATTCACATCACATAGATGCACTATTCTCTCCTTTCTTACATTGCCTATCCTTCTATTTATACATACAAATAGGCCTAAACATGGGTAAAGTCATGGGCTGACATCCCATTCCCATTACATATTCCCAAAAACCCTAAAAGGGGGCCGAGATCCCGTGATCTTTTCTTTGTCTTGTGCTCCTCCTTTGACAGGCTGTCGAAGTTCCAAAATAGGTCAACATGACCAAGAAACTTTCAAAACTTGGTCAAGGGCCAACACTGGTTCTTTATCGTCACTTTGTTCAATTGAGGATAGTCAATACAAAGTCTCCACAACCCATCCTTCTTCCTTAAAAAAATAACCGGTGCACCCAAAGGTGACACACTTAGATGAATAAGTCCCAAATCCAACAATTCCTTCAATTGCATTTTTAACTCCTGCAATTCAGGGGTTGACATCCGATAAGAATATCTTTCAATAGGTTTAGTTCCCAGTTTCAAGTATATTGTAAACTCCATCTCTCTTTCAGACAGTAATCTAGGTAACTCTTTTGGAAAAATGTCTGCAAATTCTTGCACTATAGGAAGGTTTTCTAGTCCTTTTGCCTCACTCTTTTCATTCAGCACTAAGATTTCATATAGTATGCATCCCTTGTGCATACACTTTTGCAATTGTAGGGAATAAATGAACCTCAAGGACACTCCCTGGTTTCTTCCTACAATCACTCTACTTTGTCCCAAATCATTCGTCAAACTTAACCATTTCATCTTACAATTAAGTATCGCATCATGTGATTCCAACCAATCCATACCAATCACTATGTCATAAGACCCTAATATCGTGACATAAATATGTACCCTTGTTACAAAGTCTCCCAATTTAAGGCTACAACCTGTAGCCTTTCCTGCAACCTTCTGTTTGGAACCTGATGCCATTTCTACGTACTTGAACTCATCATGCTTGAATGTATTTACCTTAATTCTCTTCAGCGTTGCACTAGAGATGAAGCTCTATGTAGCACCTGGATATATCAATACACTGTAGTTTTGGTCTGCGATCATACTTGACGTCTCTAGCATAGTGGACTGATGCTTAGCCTAGCAGTTGTTCACCATTGCATGTATATTATGGGCCTTTCCCAAATCTCCAACTGTAGTGGGTCATGATGATCCGGCTAATATGGTCTTCTCCATTGGACAGTATCGCTAGTAATTTGGCTCACCACATGTCCAACATCCATTCTTCAGTCTAGTGCTCCTAGTCCCCAAAGTAGAAGTTGTTGGTCTAATAACCTGTGATCCTGGTCTGTTCTGCTAAACAGGCCTAAACTGTTGTTTTGATTGACGTTGTTTTTATTGTGATCCTTTGTAAGGAGTCCTCTGTTGAGGATTCTGTCATCATGGTGTCGTAAACACAGGTCCTCTAGGCGTAACTCAAGGCCCTGTAGTATTTCTAGGTTGTTTCAAATGCTTCTGCGCTCCTCATGGCGTATGTCTAGTCTGTCTAGAGGGATTCTTTCCCTAACCCCCACCATTCATCTCTTCCTCAGCTATGAGGGCCCTCTAAACCACATCATGCAAAGTCTGAGGCATTAAGATCCTCACATTTGTACGAATGTTGGAGTTAAGGCCAAACAAGAACTTGTTGACCTTCAACTTCTCTATGTTCAGATGTGGAGCATACCTAAGTAGCTCCATAAATCTTGCCTCCTACTCTGAAACCATACGACTTCCCTGTCATAAGGCATTGAACTCATTAAGCTGATGCTCAATCAATTCTTCAGACAAACACCTTTCCCAGAACCGTTCCTTGAACAGTTCCCATGACACGTCTTTGACGACTGTTGGTACAAGGGCAGACCCAGGGTTAAACTCTAATAGTGCACCAACAAACCCTAACTACTGGCCCTTACGGCAACACCTATGAAGCAAATGAAGTCTCACCTGAAGTAGCAATAGGGGGGTTGCAGGACACAAGTGTCTACAACCAGAGGAAATGCAATATGATTCCTAACCAATAACTCAAAATAGACCAGATATTATTAATAGTATTATGTTTAACATCGATAAGTAATTTATATCTTCGTATCGTCAACAGGAAAAATAACAGTATAAAAGGTAGTAAATAACAAAGCATCAACCATATGGAACAACAAGATTTTACGTGGTTCACCCTCTCCCTAGGGCTATGTCCATAGAACTGTGCTTATTGATAGAATAGATGAATATATACAGTTCTATATGTGCACTCAGCTGCAGATCCTTCTCTCTCTTCCTCTTTATTTCCTATCCATGCACACCCAACTACAGGGTCGATCTTCGCACCCAACTGAAGACCCAAAATACAAGAATACCCTAAAGAATAACACATTTACATCTCAATACAACTATCACCTCCTCTCTCAACTCTTCTAGACCTATATTTATACATTCCATGACTCTTAGCAAGCCAAGGACCGAAGCCCAGGTGCCAAAACCCTAGATCCATATTGCCAAAACCCTAGGTCCACATAACCCTCATTTTAAGGACTTCACCGACCTGTTCTTGCTTCTTCTTCATGAGGTGCTCCAAAGCACCCATTAGTGTCTTCTTCCGCTTGTTGACTTATCCACGATCTATCTTCTTTGCTGGTTTTTCTTCCTTGATATTCTCTTTCAATGACTTTCTTTCCTTTACTTCGTTCCTTCTCTTATGCTTCTTTAACCACTTCGACCCTTCCTTGGTTTGTGTTCCTTCCACGCACTTCATACTTTGTATTTCTTCTTCCTTAATCTTCTCTTTCTTCCTTAATACATGACCAAGGGCCAACAGGCCCCCAACACTCACATGTGACTCGTCCCGAGTCACTGCAGGGTTGATCCTTATGTATTACTTCGACTGTAGACTGCATGAAGCAGCCTGTGTTTTTTTCTCTGTCCCTCCCTATCGTGTGCAGACTGTCTTTTCTGTGTCTGGTACCCAATTTCAACTGCACCTGGTGCCTATACCCTTCTTCCTTTGATTTTACTGAGAGCTGCGAGGTAGCCGATTGTCACAATACAACTTCAACCGGCTCCCATTTACCAAACCATCCTTTCATTCTCCATTAAGAGTCTTCAACTACCCAGCTCCGCCTTCTGTAACATAGACAACCTCGAACGACCCAAGCCTATGTGTCATGAACTTTCTTGGATGCTTCATGAACTTTTTGTCATATAAAAGTACCAAATCTTCTTGTTTAAATGATTTCTTCTTGATATGCCTATCATGGTAAGCCTTTTCTCATTCTGTTTGTACCCGCTGATGAAATCCTGCAATGAACATGTCTTCCTCTAGTTCCATCAACTACGCGAGCCTATCTTGAACAACGCCAGTGTCATCCATACCTGTAAATGCTACAATTTTTAAACTAGGAACCAAATATTCCATAGGTGCCACTACTTCCTGGTCATAAACTAATTTGAAGGGAGTATGCGTTGTTATCTTTTTTCAAGTAGTTCAATAAGCCCATAACACTGTTGGAATTCTCAAATCCCAATCATCTCAGTTAACACTGCAAATCTTAGTCAGCGTTGTCTCCAAAATATTATTGAAAGCTTTGACTGTACCATTCGCCTATGGGTGATATGGTGTGCTCTTCTGATGGTGAAATTCGAACTCCTGAGTCAAGGCTTCAATAGTTTTGTTAATGAAGTGTGTTCCTTT
>ML839666.1:0-13026 GCA_009831015.1 Picea engelmannii | reverse complement strand
AATAATGAATCAAAGTGTGTTTATATCAATTGTTGAAATAATCCTTACTTTTTTTTATTCTAACATGGAATGAATATACCTTCAAAGTTTTTGCATT
Source organism: Picea engelmannii (assembly GCA_009831015.1). Classification (NCBI taxonomy): domain Eukaryota; kingdom Viridiplantae; phylum Streptophyta; class Pinopsida; order Pinales; family Pinaceae; genus Picea; species Picea engelmannii. Next base: position 12,929 of record ML839666.1, on the reverse strand, counting down.
TAGATACACTGAATCTTTTTTAAAAGAATGAATTAATAATTAAAGTGAATGAGATTAAGTTTTAGGGTACTATTGATGGGTCTAAATTCTCAATGCTCAACAATAGGGATTAAACCCAAGGATGAGGCCCAATTAGATCCCTCCATGTTTGATATGGAATAATCCTCCAGTTAATGGTCCAACAACCATTCAATGGGATTTAAAAGTTGTTTGATTCATTCTTTTTATCATTTTTTGTTTTAAGTCTATCTACTGCAGAGAAGAAATAAATTAGGGAATTTGGAGAAATATGTGTTGAGGATAACCTATGGCAAAAATGAATGAAAATTGTCTAAGACTTTAGATTCCTAGAGAAATAATCCCACTAAGAATATGTTACTCATTAGATAACATCCAGGAAATAATAACAAATTAACAATAGAAAGAGACAAAATTTAACTACGAGACATTTAGAAATAATTCCACAATATCCCATATAACAAAAAAAATATTAACTAATAAAACAAGTAATAATTTACCAAAAGTATCCAACAATTCATTCAACCAAATAAGATAACTTAACAATATTGAAATTCTTACTAGATGGCTGCAACATTTAATTAATCATAGAATTAATCCACAATGATGAATAAACATACATAAATTCAACAAACCAAAATGTCTAGTCTCCAAAGAGTTTCTGAATTCAGCCTTGAAATAATCCTCCACTTACAATGCTCTTGAAATGCCTCCAGAGATAGAAAAGCTCTTGAAAAATGGTTCTAGAGATCAACGATCCTTTACTAAGAGTCAATTTCTTTATTTATAAGATAAAAACTAATGTAATTATGGAATGAAAATAAAATTGACTTTATTAAAAGTCATGCAATCTCCTCATGTAATTTGCATCTTCGATGAACAAAAGTCTTGATAAATCATCCATGCAAAAATCCACGCATTTAGCCATATCTCCAATTAACTATCAACTTCAATTTATGCATGCTCAACCTCATAAATCTTTCCTTGATTAAATAATTCAACTTGTTCTTCCGTTAGAAATCTCGTGCATGCATCTTTAATTTGATTTTTTTATTATTTTAGGTACAACAAATTCCAGCTGAGTTGTTCTTCAATCTTCAGTAATCATCCACTTCTAAAATTGGAATGTTCATGCACCTAGTCAACAGTTCTTCCAACTTTGTTCTCATGCTTGTGTTTGTCGGAAATCTACCAGTTTGCAACATGCAACACTGAAATTCTTCTCACCATGCTATATGATTTCCCTCACATGCACATGGATCATAAAAAATGCTTATTAGGAACAAAAATATATTCTCGTAACAAATTTGTCAGATGAAACAATGTATTGATCTTAAAATGACATATGCAAGTCACTTCCTTGAGCTTGATTTACTTTATTTCGCAAACTTGAAACAAACCATGCCAAATCAATAAAAAATTATAAAACAAAAGTTGTGTCTCTTGATGATACCTTTCCAATGATACAAGGAATTCTTAAAACGAGGATCAACATCAAAAGTGATCATGAAAATACCGTAAGAATTTTACATGTCGTAGCTTTATTTCAAAAAACCGTAAACAAACAATGCAAAATCATGGAAAAATTATAAATACAAAGTTGTAGATATCAATGATACCTTTCCAACGGTATAAGACATGTCTCAAATGGACTTTGGGATCAAAATTTATCACAAAAATAGGAAAATGGATCCTTCTCTCATCGATGACTTTTTAGAACGCTTTATGCGCTCGAAAAAAACATGGCATTTTTTTAGCAAAAATCATGTGGGAGGTTCAACAGTTGCAATCTATTCTTTCCCATGATCGGACAAATAAGATTTGTTTCATCGGTGATCGACGGATGCTTGTTACCCTTTATGCACTCATAGGATTTCCACCAATGTCGATAGTTCATCAGTGCTTTTCAAACTTGTTTCTTTTGGCGTGCTTAGCCATGATACCTTATGATGACATGGCAATTGATCGAGACTTGTACGATGACATGGTAGTGTGACATGTCATGTTGATGTGAAAAAAAGGAGCACAGACGGTGACATGACATGATGATGGTTGATGACGTGGAAATGTACAATGGGTGACATGGCAATACAAAACCCATAAATGACCACTGTTAATGTTAAAGTCTTCGAAGACTGAGATTCAACATTATAGTGAAACAGATGGTTGTGATTCATCGTGAGATCATAATCACATCGACATCGATGAAGGTGTACATGATTTCATTCATTGTTTAAACAAGGATCTTGTAGACGTCGATAATCAACTGATGATTAGTAAGACAAGACTTGTCCAAGCTCAAAGTAATAAGGGACGATGTCGATAGTGTATCAATGATCGATGAAACATCTTTGTGCGAGATACTTAGTAATGTTTGTCAAACTTGTCGATGCCCTATGGTTTCATCGGTGTCGACGAAAAAGTCGTTCCTACTTACCCAAAAATGTGATCAAAACCCCTCGATCACCGATCATCGACACTTCTTTTATACTTCTTTTTTCCTCGACCCTTGATGAATTCATCGACAATTTTTGGAGAAGGTTGCGATTTTTCTCTTTTTTTCATTTCTTGAGATTTTAAATGCAAAGAAAACAAAGAAAAAAGATGCATAAACTTAACAAAGTACAAATATGCAACCTATGTAAAGCCAAAAGAAGGAGAAAAATGATTAAAAGAAAAAGTGGTACCCAAAAATTGAAAATTTTAAGGGTGTGTTGAGGACTCATCTGGTATTTACCTGTATTGTTTAACAAATATCATAAGATTATTGAATGTGTTGAACTTACTCTGTAATAAAAACACTGAATCCACTAAACTCTCTAATTTACTTTTCTTAAAGAAAGCCAAACACTATTATTCACTTTGCTATTACAACACTTATCAAATAATATCACCTATGAAGACACACATTGCATATCAGGTTGTTTAAGTAGAATTGAATCCAAATTTTGATGATGATGATGAGTTTTCTAGCCAAAAGATTGAGTAAGATTTAGAGCAGTAAGATCTCATTCACGTCGGACAAGACTATTTAACTACTTAACTATTGAAACATTAACTGTAGAGCGACACCATTGAATGATTATCATGTGATAATTTTACTTTGATCAGACCCCAAACTTAACTTTTAACTCCATGGAAATTTCAAAAGGTTGAGCGAAAGATTATCTTATCGAAGATAAAAAACATTTAAGTAGAAGGAAAAATAAAATACGAACTCTGCGGAAAGTCTAAGGATAACCCTGATACTCTTTATTAATCATACAAAACAAATAGTTTTTATATGTGGACTTTAGACACTATTTTAGAGTGACTTAACTTCTGATTTTGATCAAAGTAATTTTATTCTCCAATCATTAATTTTATTTTCCAATCATTGGAACACATTTTCCACTTTTTTATTTCAATGGAGTGCTCTCTAGACCTTTGATGTAGTGAGAATTTTACTTTCCACTGAGATCCAACTTTGCAAAAAAAATTCGAATGATGATTTCAACTTTCAAATAAATCAAAGTGCATGCACTCCTCCGATAACTAAGAGCCATTGGGGAAGACTTGTGACTTTCAGTGGGGTTAGAATTTTACTTTCGACGAAGTTAGAATTTTACTTTCCATTCCAATCAAAACCAAAGTTTAACTTTACGAAACATTTTCCTAATTTCAATTTTCAAATAAATCAAAGTGCATGCACTCCTCCGATAACTAAAAGCCATCGGGAGAGACTTGAGACTTTTGGTGGTAAAGAAAATGGAGTTTCAACTTTGATAAAAATGAAATCTTTACTCCAATGCATGATTTAGAAGGGTTTTTTTTTTTAATCTTTTAATTTCGGATTTTTTTTAAAGTTTTTTAGAGAATCAAAACCCATAAAGCAAATAACTTATTTAAAGTAAAATTTTCACCTAAAATGAAAAAGAAAAACTTTCAAAAAATAAAAATTGAAAACCTAAAAAAAATAAAAAAATAGTACCCAAAATTTCATAAAATCAAAAATAATTTTTTAGTGGATACATTTGTTTATGTGCTTAATTCCCTTACAATATAGGCAACGACTTTATTGCTATACAACTCTATTTATTGATTTTCTATATAGTAGAAAAATCTATATACATGAAAATACTAATACCTAGAACTTTTCTTCTAAAAATTATTCTTGATTTTCTATATAGTAGAAAAATCTATATACATGAAAATACTAATACCTAATACCTAGATCTTTTCTTCCAAAAATTATTGAATATCATTGATTATATGCATGGTGTTAATCTATGAATACAGATAACCTATAGACAAGTGGCCATATCCATTAACTACATGGTTTCATTTTATGAAAATAACTAACCCAAAGACAATTTCATCCATTTCACTCAAGCGAACTTGTAACCATATACACTTAATGTTAAACAAAAAAACTCCCCTAATAAGTTCTTGGCAGAGAAAAAAAAAACTTATACATTGCAGAACTTCTTAATGTCACCGTGAGATATATCAAAACTTTTTAAATGCATCAACTACATTTTATACCATCAACTACATTTTATACCTAAATGAAAAGTCATAAATACATTTATTTCAGTTTTGAATGTACATCATTCATAATTATAATTGGTTGTTTTTAATGTTTATTATTTATTTTGTTTTTGTGTACATGATGATTTATATTTTTAGCACTTTACAATGGGTACTTAATATCTCCACTTGTGATGGCTCTCCTTAGAGTTGTATAATTAATCAATAATTATCTCTTTAGTGGGTACTCAACATCTCAACTTGTGATGGATCTGGTTTAGCCTTAGGTAGGGCAGTCATACCTTTTGTGGACCTCTTTTTTAATGAATTGAAGTCATTTCCAACCATTTTTTTAATGAATTGAAGTCATTTCCTTCATTGTCCAGGGGAACTATCAATTGTTTTCCATGTCCATGGGACTACTCCTCCATTATTGAAGTGGAACCCCAATTATAGGAGTGACTTGACTATAAGAGAGCCCATCACCATTGGCTTTAAAATTACCCATATGGTGGCCAAATCCAATGCCTTTAATCCAAGCTATTAGAGTGTGGCACGCTGAAAGGTTAAGATCTAGGCAATTATTCTCATGAAAGGGTTATGCTTTCCAACCACCATTAAAGAGGTTATGCCATCATTTATGTTAGAGTAGGTATATATAATTAGGTTATTATATAAATAAATTAAAAATAGGGTATTGGTATTACATTAACTTCTTTTTTTTTAAAAATTTTTTTTTAAATGGAACATAAATTGACTATCCACAATATAGGTTATTGTCAACTATAAAAAGAATTTGATGAGATTTAATTTCAAGATTTAAGTGGACTTATCAGAAGAACATTTACCACTTGCTAACTCTTGGAGTTAGGTTTGTGATTGCTATTTATATAATGTTGCAGGTTATTTTACTACACTCACATATCTTTGTGTTGGGATTTTGTTTCACATCTATAGTTGTTTTCTAATATGTATGTGTGTATGTTGGGTGTGCGTATGTGTTGGATTTATTTCCACATGTATATTAATTGTAGGACAAAGATGGTTTGAAAAGGTTACTTTTCCGGCAGCTTGTTTTTAAATTTCTAGCCAATCGAAAACTCTGATCGATTTTCTGATCATATAGGTTGATTTAAAATGGGGAAAAACTCCTGGGGTAATGTTCTGAAATGCATGGAACTTTGATCCATGTGAAATTCAGACTACCCTTGAAAATTTGGTCGGATTTAGGTCCGTTTTTCTGCCTGAAAAACAAAACTTGGGATGGAAGATTGCTCTCGAGTTAGCCTACTCTATCTATAAAGCATCACCCACACCAAAAGCTTTGATAATATGAAAGCGAGCTTTAATATTATTTCTAACCAAATGTCTAACAAAATTAATAAAAAAAAATACCAAAAATATCCAAAACATAAAAAACTATCTTATTTAAAAACTACAACATAAACTATCTTATTTAAACTCCGTCATAAAAAATTATCTTATTTAAAAATAAAAACAGATCAAATTACATCTAACCATACTATTTTCAACGTATATGATTATGGGATTCTTTTTACATTGTGAGACATTCATTGGAGAATAAGTTATGAAATTGCCTTTTGTTCTAAAAGTGAGCACTTTATTTCTTTACCGGATCACTTTTGCTTTTTCATCACTTTCACGGCTTTTGCTTATTTCAATTCCCTTTTCTTTCTTTCCGGCCGCTTTCTTAACTAACAGATTTAAATAAACCATGGAAATCCTTATTTTTACTCTACCAAATCCCTTGGGGATCAATCAATGTCAAATCTTTACTTTTATTTTTGACAGTGCACGCATAATAAATAAAATTTTCCACTTAAATATTATGGTTACTCTCTCACATCATTATTATAAAGAACATATAAATAATTCCTATGAAACTTTTCACAATATTAAATGTTAAATGATTAGGGGAGATAACAAAACATTAAATGTTAAATGATTATGTCATATAATAAAAGTTATAGTATGTTAATTTAAAAATAAGTAAATAAGAAATTATGATAATTTTAATTATTGATATAATTTTAATTTCGAATCATGCATTTTGGTTATTTAATTGATTTTGGCTTTAATAGTTCTGTATTGAAGGTTCACTTTGTAGTGGAATATATTTTCCATGGTTATGTCTTTTTCACATAATTTTTTCAATAAACTTTGTTATATCTTTTATTAGATTTTTTTGAAACACAGATTCCTCTTATTTGTGAGCATATTGTATGGTTCAAAGTAAACATTACTGAGTTTTTATCTCTTTTCTTTCACATATTTGACATAACATTTCGTCCCATAATTCTTTTGAATGTTCTCACCATCTGTTTCATATCTTAACTTGTGGGAATTGGTTCATAGTTATGTTATTGCCCGTCCTTAACATCTTGGGATGTTAAGCATCATTTTGATCTTTCCATTCTTATTGAAGTTGTCTATGTAGTATTATAGTTTTTTTTTGACATATTTTCCCCATTTTTCGTCCTTGTAGCATGTTTGTACATGATTTTTCAAAATCTTTTGTTCGATAGGTGATTTTCTTTTTCTATATCTCACTCTTCAAATCATGTTTTGCATTGATCCCATGCTTTCTACCTCATTTTTAGCTTATCTTGATTGATTTGATTTGCAATACCATCCCTTTTCATGGTTTCATTTTTTTTGTCTGCACATAATCAATGCTTTTTTTTTGGTAATTCTAAACCTTTTTGACTTGGCGAGGGATTGCCTTCGCTCAGATGCCACGACCCAGGGATCGCACCAACCCTTAACATGGCTTGATTTGAGGTGTCCCCAGGGGTTTCGAAACAATGACTTTCACTTACAGAGTGCCTTAACAACGCACTCCCTCACTGACTGCTCTAGACCTTGAGGACAAAATACATACATAATCAATGTTATTAGTGCCTCTAATTCTATTAGGTTAACCCATTTCAATTATGATTATCTCATAAATGATATTATTTTTCTCTTAAATAACTTACTATCTATGATTTTAATTGCCAATTTGATTGTATATGTTTGTGAATACACTTAGTCTCCATACTTCACACCATAAAAGAGACTATTGTAATTATGGGCATTTAAAAGAATTATTGTAATTATGGGTATTTAAAAAAGGGAGAGTAGTGAATGTTCACATTAAAAAAAACACAATAGTTTAAACATTCTATATTTTGGGGTTTTTTGGTCACCCCGAAATCCGGTGATAAAAGATTGAATCTGCAGATTTGAATGACTAAATTTGTATAATCCTAGTATTCCATAGATTTTTCAAATACTCGTTATTATTTTATTTTAGGTTACCATATTAATATGGATTATCGTACATTTGTAAGGAGTTTATGTACATCAACATGTAAGAACATTTTAAATAATAACAATTTTATTTATACTTTTATTATTCACGAAAATAAATAATAACGAACATATTTATAATAAATATAATAATTATTTAATATTAAACCGGGCAAAGATTCTTGTGTGTTGTATACGGGGTCGGTGTGACTGACATGCCAACCAAGCAAAGCACATGCAGTTTACCCAAAACGAAACGGAATGAATTAAAATTTGCGTGGACTGACGGGAACAGAAAGTAATCATACCAAGCAACAAGGTTACTGGAAGCCCGCAACGTGGCATGGCAGTCCACGTATGCACATAATAATTTCCCCGGAGGAAACTCGGGCAGGGCGGGCTGTACGGGCAGATGCCCTAGACGAGCATCTCCACCACCGACTCCCCGCTCTCTCTTTCTCCGTTTTCCACTTTTGCCGACCTAAAAATTCCAAGTGGTTAACCTTGATTCAAGTTTCCTTCATTCAATCGTCTTCTTGGAGCGTTGAATCCGTCTCCTCCCTATAATTCGTTCGATTGGGAGGGGTTTCTTCTAATTCTATGCGGTTGGTCGTCCTTGAGGCCGAAAATTCGGAGTCTTGGAGCAATTTTTTTGTGAAGAAGGGTTGGAGCCCGCAGCTTATTTACTGTTGGCTTTGTTTAGATCCGTGAGGGTCTTCCGAAATTAGGATATTTTAATCGCCCGGCGTGGATGCGTCTAGGATGGACCTGGTAGCTTTTCTAATTTTCTCCCGAATGCACCAAATTTGGAGAGGAACAGTTGTCTTTAGCAGTTTTCAGCCGCAAAGCAGCTGAATCGGACCAGAACACGCCGGTAACCGGTAGGAGCGTTGCAGAACTGGAAAACTTGAGGTTTATTTCAAGAGAACCTGGAGCTTATTAAAGGTGCAGTAATCCAAAACTGTAGAACAAGGAGTTCGTTCTTTTTCGTTTATTTTTTCTTGCAAAAGGGGAACAGAAATCTGGATTTTTTTTCCTTATTGGAGGCGTATGGATTCTATGATCTTCAGTGTGTTAATTTGAACCTTTTTTCCTCAGTTTTCACTGCTTTAAAATTTGCTTCTCCAATTTTTGTGTCAAAATCAGGTTAGGTCTAAACAGCAGGTGGAAACAAGGTGCTAAACTGAAGAAACGCAAAATTGACCGACGAAGCTGCCATCTCTTAAAAGCATCTCCAAAAAATACTGTTACAGAACCCTGCCGTGCCCCCCCCCCCCCAAGTCTTTAAATGCCGAAGCGGATTAACACCGTGGAATTGAAGTTTTAAAGTTTGAATGTGACTGCTACAGATCCAGTAATTGGAATTTTGTTTGAACAGATACGTCTGCCTCGTCGCATTTTCATTAAATTAGTTTGAAATAATGGCTCAAGAAAGCAAGAAAAGGGATCACGATGAGACCGGTTGCCAGCCTCCCGAAGGGCCTCTTCTGTGTGCTAACAATTGTGGATTTTTCGGAAGCGCGGCCACAATGAATTTTTGCTCCAAATGTTACAGAGATACGGTATTGAAACAGGCCAAGGCTTCGTCCTCGACTTCATCGGTCGAACATAGTAATGACAATATTGCGAAGCCAACTGAGGTTTCTGAACCCGCCTTCCAGTTAACCAATCAGGCAGAATCGGAGGGTTTGCCCGGCTCTTCTAACGGAGAATCAGGTCAAGCAGAAGGACAAGAGAGAGCAAAGCAGGTCCCTATCCGTTGCAATTGTTGCAAGAAACGTGTTGGATTGACAGGTTTCAATTGCCGTTGTGGGAATACCTTTTGCTCCTTGCACCGCTATTCGGACAAGCATAATTGCCCCTATGATTACAGGGCAGAGGGCCGAGCGGCCATTGAGAAAGCAAATCCTGTCGTCAAGGCAGAAAAGGTAGATAAGTTCTAGTTTGTTTCGTAGGTCAGCCCTTCGAAGGTAAGATAGACCTTCAGAAACAGATTAACAGCCTCTTCTGCTATGTGGTGTGTGATGATGATTAAAGAGTGAACATCTTTAAGATTTGCTTTTATAGTTTGCTTTCTTGGAGCCATAAGTGTTTTGTTTGGTGTCTGTGGACTAGATATCTTTCTAAGGATGGCTATCGACACTCCTATTTGTTTTGTGATGGATCTTGTACAGTAATATTTTAGAGGGTCTGGGTTATATTTTCCTGATATGCTCTGCTGAAGTTTACCAGCCACATGTTTTCGAGTTAGCAGAATTATTACCTATTAATCTATGTAATTTGTCCACGTCCCCTGAAGAATCAAGTATCATTAGTAGTTAACAACATCAACATATCATCATTTTTTTTATATGGTTTTTTGTTTCTGAAACTTTTGGATACACTAGTTGTATTTGGAATTTTGATGTTCAGTAACTGCCAAATTGTACCCCTTTGAATCTTGCTTGCCTTAACTAAATAGAATCTGGTTATATGTCTGTAGTTAGTTTCAACCTGATATGCCCCCCAGTTTTTGAATGTGGCAGGTACAGTAAGTTCTTCGTGTAAGATAATGAGATATTTTTAGTCTGTTTGGGTTATCTGTTGATTTCAAATCGTCATGTTGTCTGATGTTAAGTCGCTGATTTGAAGAACACGTTAGATGACGTTTTTTAATTTAATCACAGATGAACACGAGCCATCAACTGTTTGAAGGCTGCTTTTTGTCAGTGCTCTGATTTGTTTTAGGTAATTTGGTCTTAATTTCCAGTATTTTTAAGATCTAAATGCATTTTTTTTAATGAGAAACTGAATTAAAAGCGTTTAAGCTTAGAGCTTAGATATACTTATCGATTAAAGCTTGCTTCATTAATGGTCTGTACACTTATTTAATTAGTAGTTTGTGTTTTTTCTGATTTTCTTTATTTTTTCGAGGATATGACATTGTTATTTAGAAGCCTATGAAGCATGTTAAATTGGTTCAAATCGATCTGAAGGATCAATTGCTTGCTAAATCTTAAGTCTCAAACTGGCTTATACCCAGCATTTATTCACATTTTATAGTTTGAGGTCTCTTCAATTGTAAATTGGAAGAGAGTTACTCCATTTAGTGGTGTGGTGGAACTCTTATGATGCAAGATTTATACAGTGGTTGTGTGCTATTATTTAGGTTAATTTTGAAACAGATTAATACTTTGAAGTATGGGCCTGCAAGAAGCTGAAGAATGCCGGTCACTAACATACTTGCCATTAACAATAAATACCTGAATTTTAGGGGGAATGCATAATTCTTTATAAATCTTTTTCAAAGCAACAAAATGGAAGCCATGATTGCAATGTTGAGTCATGTTGATGTTTCAAGATTATTATCTTAATGCTGCACCAACAAGGGGGCATTTAAATTTGGAGACTGCATAGTTTTTGAATCACTGCACTGTGCAAGACTGGACGAAGACCTGAAGTCTGCTATAATGTAAGATCAGGATTTAGCTTCTATTAACATGCCCAGAAAGTATAATTCTTAACAAGGCGATCTTATGCTGGTGGAGAGTCTAGGGATGACTTTGCACTGTTATAAAATAAACTGCATATCCATGATTTGGTTTTGAACGTGAAATTAGTATTGTTTTAGATTTTTTCTTAGAGGTGGTGTAGGCGAAGTTGAAATATTGATCATTGATCCAAAACTAAAATTTAGCTTCTATATTCTTCCTTTAGAAATATTTATGTAAGTTCTTGCTTGCTTGGATTTATTCAAGATCTACTTCAGGAGTGCATTTAGCAGCAGTAGGGAAGGTACATCAGATCAAATGAGCTTATTAGAAAAGCTTAATAATACATGGGCACATACAATCTTGTAGCATGGTTCTTAACACTAAGACTGAGCAAACAACTTCAACTCTCAGACCCCTATTCATAGTCACCGGGTTTGGCGAATTTCAAGGTTGAAAATCGAAATTCGTCTAACTTCAAAGCTAGGTCAAATAAAATTGTTGAGATTTGGCTAAGTTCAAGACAAGTTTGAAGTCGAATTTTAATTCAAATAAAATCAAAATGAAATTTGCCTTAGTTCGTTGAGGTTTGTTGTCATTAGGTGGAAGTTTGTATTTTTAAGGGTTACAAATTTTGAAAAACACAGCATTCCTCCCTCCGTGCAGCATTCCTTCGGAGTGGCATTGTGTAGCACTCCATACCATTCTCCGAGCGGCAAACAGTTCCTCAAGACTCACACAAATGCAGCCGTCCCCTCTTCACAGTCTCAACGCCAAGGCTACATGTCCACAGGGTTAGGTTTTGACAGTGGCATACACTGACATCTATACATTGGTTGTCATTGATATCGGGTGGATGGAAATCGGTGCACTGAAATCTGTCCAACCACACAGTCCATTCATTTGAATCCATAAACGTTTTCCAGCGGTGGTTCTCGAACTATATTTAAATATTATTGAAAGCCGACTTTGTATTTAATTCACCGTTGTTTCCACAATAACCCACATTCGGTTTCCATGGTAGTTAATAACTTAATAAAAGTTTTTGAGAAATTGAGACGGGAGAGGTAAAAGACAATATTTTTTGCTAATTTGTTAAATATTAATAAAATTGTTTTATTTAACTTCAATTATTATTGTTTGTTTATCATGCTACTTTCATCTCTATGTATGTGTAATTAGCTTCTTGAATTTTATTATCTATATATTTTTTTAATTTTTTAATTTTTTAGTCTTTCAAACTTGATGTCGAATTTTATCACGAAAATTTTCACTGTCGAATTTTTGTCGAACTTCAAAGTCATCTAAATCGAACTCGAACTCGAACCAGGTGACTCAGCCCCTGTTGAAAGATCATTATATGGATATTAAGGAAAAAATGTGCCTGGCAGAAAGTTCAAGGGAGAATGCGACCCCTATGTAAAGATCATCATATGGATATCAAGGAAAAAATGTGTCTGGCAGAAGGTTCAGAAGTGAGAATAGTAAATGATCTTGAGTTTTAGTTTTTATTAAGTATTATGCCATTATGGAAAACAGTTAATAAAACTCTCAGACCCCTATTGAAAGATCATTATATGGATATTAAGGAAAAAATCAAGGGAGAATGCCAATTCCCAG
>ML839665.1:18937-41113 GCA_009831015.1 Picea engelmannii | reverse complement strand
CATGCTTCCCCAAGTTGAAAACGACGTGTGGGTCTTCTACATAAGGATGAAAAACATTTCCCACACACGCTCTACCTTGGCTAGCATGTTCAATTAGTTATTTATTTACGGGTCCCTCAATTTTTTGTGAGAAACATTTCATTCTTCTCGGGATCTCTGGGCGAGCATTTGGAAAGTTTATGATTGGATTTTATATTTTTCGAGCTACAAACCTATGGGCCTTTATCCCCTTCTTCCCATGAAATGATGTAGAAGCCCTTCTTGGGTCAATGTGGCCCGAAAACCCAAAAGATGAGTAAACGAAGGGAAATAAACATGGAAAGTGGCAAGTGTGTGTGGGAGCAGTATGATGACTCATCAAGGAGACCCCCCAGTAGAAACCCTTTCCTCGAGGGTGACCACTTACTAGGACAAAAATGTCAACCACCAAGGTGAAACAAGGAAAATAGCATAATTTCCAGGGAAACGTTTTAAAAATCAAGAAATGACCCTTTGCAACATATCCAAATGCTTCATTTATTAAAATGACACTTACCACAACACCAGACTTCTTACTTCAGGATCAAGACCTATCATCCTCTGTGAGACAAGCTGGTGTGGTGAATGGTGCAACCATCAATATCATGGTGATGAGTGGTGTGATGTGGGGCTCTTCCTCTTGGGTTGTCTCTCGGTACTCCATGTTTGCAACCCGAGGGCCTCAAGACATCATCTCCTTAGTTACCTCGAGAAATGGGGGGTAACACCTCTGACTTGCATTGGTGGGAGGGTAATTCCGTTGTCTGATATCCATTTCAACTTTTAGTTGGTGCACTATCCTTGAACTATGCTTGTGATAAGTTAATAGAGATTTTATGATTTGAGGCCGTGAAATGTGCATCTTTATTGAGGTTAATGACCATGTTTTGTAGCATGTTGCATTATGCTTCCAGAGAATCTATTTTTTGCTTTTGCTAGACCAAGACTCCCATTATTGTTGTATTTTGTGAGGTAGAAATATGTTCATACTCATGCACCTTAAAAGTCATCGAGAAGATGAAATATCTATTGCATTGGATTAACTCATCATGCATGCACAAAGCTTGACAAATATTTTGTGCTTCTGTGTGATCCATTCTTTCTTAACCCAAGACATAGTTGTTTGAATATGATGGAGCCAGAGAGGAACCACTGTAACGAGGAAGATATCTATAGCCAAAAAAATCCACCCACTCCTCAAATATATCAACACTACTGCTAAAACACAAAGTTTCCAAAATTTCATGAAACCACACTTAAGCCTTGAATACAAAATTCCCAGGTCTTTCAAAATTAACAAACTCATTGATCTGATCTAGGAGCATGCAAGACCAAAAATACCAGAGAGAAAATGGTTGAGAAAGGAGAAATTCACTATAGAATACAACTACATGAACATTACCATATGAAATAAGGCCCAATAACAAATTCCAGAAACTAAAACTCAAGCTAAATCTGAGCACTAGAGAAAATCAATGAATATCCACTGGAAGAATTCAAAAGATAGAGTCTTTGAACTAAATACAACCAACCAAGGGTTAGAAAAAATGTTTACCAGATGAAATCTGAGCTGATTAGCAGTGTTCTAGAAACCACTATGAATTCCCTTCCTCAACTTCTTCATTATCCCACCTTGCAAGCGAAATACCACAATGGAGGATTCAAGAGACATGACGAGGATTAATTCCATCATGTGAGAGAGAAAGGGATATGTCCTTTCATATCCTTTCACTACACTTGAGATTTGATCTATGCAATGTTGAAACATGGTGTTAATAAATGTTGATAGAACGTGGCTTGAAGATTTAATCTTAGTGGATAATGTGATGAGAACACCCCCCATTTTTTTTCAAGACTCCTTGGGAAAGTGCAGAGGGGTTCATTAGCTAATACATATGCTTGGAAATTGAATTCTCGTAGGACATGAAAATATAAAACCATATTCAAACTAATGACCTCTCTCTATATTCTAGCTATTATCAAAGCCATTGTATTGTTAGACATAGTTAATTTTATAGCCATCATTTTGATGATGATTCTCAAGTCACCTATGAAAATAAATGATTTTATATTGGATTCATTTGCAAGGGAGAGGCCTTGGAGAAGGGTGTTGTTATCGGACAAATCGGTAGGTGCGGACACTAACAGATCTCCCTAGATCCACCTGGATCTAGAGCAAAACATGACAGGACACAACTCTTTCCCTAAGTTGTAGTCATTGAATCTACTAATAAGAATGAATGAGTGACATACCTTTATATCACTTCCTTAGGTCTTTGTTGTTCCCGCTTCGCTCCAGTGCTCTTGTGAAGTCAGGTCCAAGAAAACACAAACCAACCAAAGTGAATATAGAAAAGTATATTCAATGTCAACCTATGCATATGATCAAGGAGTTATGATATAAAATAAGAGCGATTTTATGGGAAAGGGACATGCCGCTGTATTACATTAATTGAAAGTAGAAGATACAACCTGATTTCCTTGATGTTGCAAGCTTCCTTTCAGTGACTCTTGGTTCCAACACACACACTTGCTCTGTACTTGCATGAAGAATATCTAATACCTCTTGATAGACCAAATAGAGTCTTCAAGCTTATGTCCAAGCATGGTTCTTCACACAATTCTTTCACCAATTCTTCATTCAATCTTGCTTAACCTTTTCCATGAGAAACCTTTCAATATATAGGAGAAGGAGAGATGGTAACATGGATGAGGATGATCCCACAAAATATGAGAAGTCAGTAGGATGCCAACCATGTGAATGCCAACTCATTTTCTAGAAGATCCCCTTCTAGAACCTTCATGACCTCTTCTCCTTTCCAAGCTTAAAAACAGGTTCGCACCCTATCTATGGAGTAGATTGCGAACAGTTCACACCCTAAGTGTGGGTGGCCTACGAGAATGAAGGATTCTCGCACCCTGTAACATAGACAGTCTGCGAACTCATCTTAAAAATGTTTTTTTGGAAGAAGACAATAGTCACTTTTCTCAGGAAAAACGTCCTTGTGGGAGCCTGAACACATCACTTGTAGAGACATCACCAGGGTGACAAAAATCATGTGTAACAGAATTCCCCCCAAAGTATGAGGCTGGAATCTGTGACGACTGAAATACTTTGTAAACTGCGTGTGTGTGTCAAAAACCAGGAGCGCACCTAATCGGAAACCTGTAAACAATCAAGCATATGCAAAATATAATACCAGTTCTGAGGTAGGCATTCCCATGCTCAGATCACAAATGAATGGAATTGTAGGTCATGGCCACCAATCATACATCGTGGATCCATGCCGTCTAAACACTACATAGCCACCAGGAATACACTATGGATCTATGTGAGAAGATTTGAATTAAGACAACATAACCACATGATATACAAAGTGGATCTATGCACCGACACAAATCGTACATACTCCATAACAGCTTGGATCAAAAAGATGAGACCCAGGGTCTTCAATCCCGTCACCTGAAAGTACGAATCTAGCCATGCGATTACATATGCTGAAGTCGAACATGGTAGAAACCACTTGATTACCGATCATTGATGAAAACCGTTAACAAGTGTGAGGGAAATCACCATTGATGTCAATTACTCCCAAGGTACCGAAGTACAATCCAAACGAATGCGAATGAATGAGCTAAAGTTGAGCACTCGGCGGAATCTCTCGGTCAAGGATCAATGATGTGAAACCCCTGTCGAAAGCGAAGAGACCTGCCATTAAGGCATGCAGGCTCTAAGGTACTAAATGATTTCTAAGTCTCATTTTCGGATAATGAGTTGGAGTCGACGGAATAAGACTCGTCACAGGAGGGCCTTAATGTATCCCCCATAAATGACACGAAATAAGTAATATATTTTGAGGATGAGGCAAAGTATGAATATGAGTCAAAACGGACACAGGGAAAGCCGACATAGTAAGAATGGACAACTACAGATGGACGACTCAGTAGAGGGCTCATGTGAACTTCTCTTGAACATATGAACGACACGACCAAAGACTTGGAAACACTAACTCAAAGACGACCCAAGATACGACCTTGTAGCAAGTCGAATGAGAGACAAATGGATTTCCCAACCCAGATTCAAATGATGAATAGGGGTGTCATGTTCAAGAGTGATGCTTATTGCCATTAATATGAATACAAAAACACATCCCTTTCCCAAAATTTCCCCCACCATTTCTGGCGAGTACCTCTTTATTTTTACGCAATCTTGAGGAGGATAACATATGCTTGTTGATGCAAGCTCATCCTTCAGATGAGTCCCCCAGAGTATATTTAACGAACCCTAGGAATGAGTGGTTCGGTCCCATTACGGGTCTGTCGATGTTTGTTTAACGAGTCCAAGGATAGAAAACTCAGAAGTTTTTTATGTTTTGAGAGTCTGAAAAACACTTAAAGAGAATTCTCCGAGTTCTTTTTTCGTAAATAAGTTCGACAAGACCGAAAAAGTGATAAACTATCGCCCGTCGAACATTTTCTTCAGATACTTTAACGAGCATGAAGAGAACAAGATCGCTCGACAATCTTTTCATTTTTATGGAGCGTGAAAAGAGCTTAAAGGATACCCCTTTAGGGTTGTTGTTTTCGTGTTACCACACGAGTACAAAAAGACGAGAAAAAATATACTCGATTGCGTTCTCATATATTTTCCAGTGCGAGAACGAATGAAGACTGAGCTCGAGGTTTTTCTAAAAACCCTAAAAAGTAGTTGTACATGCGACAAAAAGAAAAAAACACCCGTACTCCTTCGTTTGGAATTCAAAGTTGCTATATTTGTAAAAAACCACACTCATAGGACTATTAGGGCATTAGGTTTTATAGACAAAATAATATAAAAAATCGACAAAAATGGTAAAAAGTGAATAAATATGGGTAAAAAGGGATTTTACCATTTCATTGTGATTTTTCCAAAAACTTTGCCCAACACACCTCATTTTCCCCCAAATTTCTTTGCTCGATTGCGGGAGGCACAAGCGATCATTTGGAAAACCGTTTCAGCCAACGAGGTAAGATCTTGATCCTTTAACTTTTCCATGGTTTAGTTTTAGTTTTTATTGGCAATTTTTAGGGTTTTAAATCCATCTTAGGGTCACACCATGCGTTTGGTTGCCAATTTTGTTATCAGACAAATCGATAGGTGCGGACACTAACATATCTCCCTAGATCGACCTAGATATAGAAAAAAACAGGACAGGACACGACTCTTTCCTTAAGTTGTAGTCATTGAATCTACTAATAAGAAGGAATGAGTGACATACCTTTATATCGCTTCCTTAGGTCTCTATTGTTCCCGCTTCGCTCTGGTGCTCTTGTGAAGTCAGGTCCAAGACAACACAAACCAATCAAAGTGAAGATAGCAAAGTATATTCAATGTCAACCTATGCATATGATCAAGGAGTTATGCTATAAAATAAGAGTGATTTTATGGGAAAGGGACATGCCGCTGTATTACATTAATTGAAAGTAGAAGATACAACATGATCGCCTTGATATTGCAAGCTTCCTTTCAGTGAATCTTGGTTCCAACACACACACTTGATTTGTACTTGCATGAAGAAGATCTAATACCTCTTGATAGACCAAATAGAGTCTTCAAGCTTCTGTCCAAGCAGGGTTCTTCACATAACACTTTCACCAATTCTTCATTCAATCTTGCTTAACCTTTTCCATGAGAAACCTTTCAATATATAGGAGGAGGGATGGTTACATGGATGAGGATGATCCCACCAAATCTAAGAAGTCAGTAGGATGCCAACCATGCGAATTCCAACTCATTTTCTAGAAGATCCCCTTCTAGAACCTTCATGACCTCTTCTCCTTTCCAAGCTTAAAAACAGGTTCGCACCCTATCTATGGAGCATAATGCGAACAATTCACACCCTAAGTGTGGGTGGCCTGTGAGAATGAAGGATTCTCACACCCTGTAACATAGACAGCCTGTGAACTCATCTTAAAAATGTGTTTTTGGAAGAAGACAACAGTCACTTTTCTCAGGCAAACCATCCTTGTGGGAGCCTGAACACATCACTTGTAGAGACATCACCAGGGTGACCAAAATCATGTGTAACAGGTGTTATTCCCCCACTTCTAGGGGTAACTAGAGAAGAAATTTCTCTCCATGATCCACATTTCAAACAGTTGATCCAATGATGCTATTTCAGGCTCTCCACAGACAACCCTTAGATGCCTCCCATCCATTTTCATCTCAACTCACTTGTATGATATGGTCCTTTACATACTCAACTACATCATTCTAATACTTCAAATCAAGTGATACTGTTAATACTTGGGGCATGAAAATGGTGATCATGGATTGATTTAGATATTGGATCATGATTCTTCGAAGCCATGTTTTTTTCCTAGTCTCACCTTGGTGGTCATTATCATCTTCTAGTCAAGCGCTGTCACTCTTGGGAAAACTTGTATTACTGAGGGGGTCATTTTCCCTCTATCTCCTATCTATTGTCATTTATTTTGGCTTGGGTGTTATATGCATCCCAAAAAGGTTTGTGCCTCATAATACCATGAGAATAAGGGGATAGAAATCCCAAGGTTGATACGACTTTACAAAAAAAAGACATAGAAAGAGCAAAAGCCCTAGATTCAAAATGTGGGGAAAGAAACAAATAAGAAAGGAAACAAAGTATTAAAAACCAAGAAAATAAAGAAGGATGAGCTCTACCCCATTGCTAAGAGGCCATCACCCCAAGTCCTATGCAATGAATTCATATATTACAAAAGGACTTAGCAAATGAAATGTTAAAATCTAAAAGAGGTCAAATCTATAAAGAAAAAGACAAGTCGGGGTTTGGAAAGACATAATGCCAAGGAAAGGGTATCTCATTGCTTAAGCTCTCCCTCTACAAAGGCACTCATGAGGATAAACATTATACATGGCCTTGCATGTCAATGACATCCACCCTATGAAGTAAACCCAATCCATACCATTATCATTGCACATACCCCTTGATGGGTTTCCTTGGGACATACCTCTTGATCTGTGTACTAACACACCTAATAGGGTCGGATAATAATGACCCTCCTATTACCACCCAAACTAACAACCTTTGTAAGAGTCCTCTTGGGGATAAACACAACATGAGAAATGCACCATTGTCACCCTAGCACAATCTCCCCTTCACTTTAGGCTAGCTCCTTGAAGCCACGTGGGCATCCCAATCCTTGGAAACAACTTTTATAACATCTTTCACTATCTCATGATACAAGTCACTTCAAACTACACATCTCAATATATGATTAGATAGACCAGTGCCCAAGTATCCAAATTCCTTAAGAATTTTAAACCAAGAATTAGGGAAATAACTACTGCAATATAAAGAGGTTTAGGAGATAATTATATGATAGATGAGATTGAAATAAGTATGCTACAACAGAAGTATAAATCAACACTAAGATATCACTATTTAGATGAAGAGAAAAACACATTTTACCACACAAGAGTGAGATTTAATTGCACAAATCAAGAATGAATGGTATACTTGAGTTACATTTTGATTATATGCTGCAAATTGGACTAGCTTGTTGTTGTCCAATAATTCTAGAATATGATATATAATAAAAACACAGAAAATGCAGATTTTTGGTGAGGAAAAGCACCCCAAGAGTGCTTAAAAGCATTTGTAATAACAAACCTTGGGCACTTTAGCTAGGAAAACAAATAAACTATGCAACAACAACCCAATAATGATTAGTTTCAAATATAAGTGAATAATAACCCTACATTTAACTCAAACTTGCAAAGGGAGGTGGTGAATCTCCCTGAGGTCTCACCTAAAATATACAAAATGAAATATAACAACTATGAAGCACTTATGATCCAGGTGGATATTGGTGGCCACCCACCTATTCCAACTGGCTCCTCTTGTCAATTTTTAGATCAACATGTTCTTCTATACTTCTTTGTAATTGTGGGGTCTACACTTCCAAGGCTGTCTGAAGCCTTACACATCTTCCAGGTGGATACCAATGGCCTCCCACCTAATCTAACTACCTTATTTTGTATGTTTTCATGTCATCACATCTTGTTGTACTTCCAGGGCCATTTTGGGGCCCTAAACAATGTTATTTTGGTGTGCCATAGTCAAACTATAGACGAAATCAAATTTTGATGACACAATGCATAGTTATCTAAAAGACCTTTCCAACATGCTATCACGTGCCTAAAACGAAGATCATATGCAAAAGTTACAACCCTGGGAAGTTAATGTATTGACTTACCCAAACGAGGCCCACATGACTTTTGGAGTTTCATCTCCTAGAGTTAGGTTTTTGGATGTATAGGGTTTTGACATTGATGTTTATCATAAAAAGGCCTTCAGAGCCTCATTGTAATGATCTTCCTGCGAATGAGTGTATCCATCACATCTCTTCTCAGAGATAAAGCTGCCACCATTCTAGTGAGTCTTGCACTCTGTGTTTTTACAGTCTCTTTACAATTATTTCATTAATAGAAATCGAGTACTACTGTATTTCTCTGTTTCTGGCGATTTCCATTAGTATTTCATTATAATTTCTTTGCTTTCATTTCATTCCAAAAATAATCCAGATCAGTGGTATCAGAGGAGGCTGCTCTTGATCAATTTTCAACGCATGTCCTCGACGAGGTCCGAGTATATCTAGTTGGGTCTCAATCTTGTCTCTCTTGAGGACAATCACTCTCACATGCCTAAGGAACCCCTGATGGTGGAAAAAAAAAAGGCGGAGAAGAAGATTCTATTAACCCGTTTCTTGAGCAAGCTCTCACGTGACAAAGGGATGAAATGATGGAGAATTTTTCACACATCCTTCAACGCCTGCCAATAACAACATGTGCATCTTCAACAAGCGACCATTTTGGAGGAACCTCGCCCTTCAAGGCACAAGTTAATTTTGATATTCCCATATTTGAAGGTCATATAGATGCAGGTGCCCTAAAAAAATGGTTAAATCTATTAGAAGGTTATTTCTCTGTTCAAAATTTTTTCGATAGGGAAAAGATCACCTTCACACTCCTCAAGGCTCTCCCCCATCTCAAACATTGGTGGGAAACTTACTGGGAGAAAAGTTCCATAGAGGAATCTGGAATACATGGGGCTGAGCCCACTTGGGATTTTTTTGTGGATGAGGTCGAAGAAGAATACTATCCTGTTGATAACTATGAAGACCAATACATGAGATGGACCACGTTGCAGCAAGAGAAGAGCCAAACAGTGTTGAAGTTCACAAATACTTTCCATACCTTGTGCACCAAGCTGGGTATCAAAGACTCTGAGTGACCTCTGGTTCTGAAATACCATGGAGCTCTGCATAGGTACATCCAAACCGAAATGGATTTGATACACATCTCATCATTGGGAGTTGCCTATCGACATGTTGTCAAAATAGAGCATAAATTTAGGCACCAGAACAAAGGGGAATTCAGGTCTACAAATCTGCAACAACCAAAGCATGGTAAAGATGTACCTAACCAACAAACTCTAGACAACTAGTCAAATACACATGACATAAAGGTTAAAATAAAGATGAAGAATGACACTGGGAAGTGGTGTGACTTCCACAAAATCCCCTGGAACAACAACAATGAATGTCGCTCAAAATAGTCATTGGTGGCCGAGGCTAAGGACACAGAGCCGAACCTTGATTCGAAATCTGATCCAGAAAATATTGAAAACAAACAGATCATCGACACAGACCCCACTGCTATTGTCGCAACCACAACAATTCATCTAGAAGAACTAGTAGATCCTAAAGAGGGGGAGTGCCTCTTCCATTCATAGATGTGGGTGAAGGGGACCCCATTGCATTTCATTGTTGATAACGACAGCCCGAAGAACCTCATCTGAGCTAAGGTCTTCAAACAATTGGGGTTTTTGACAACACCACACCTGCAACCATACAACATCGAGTGGCTTCACCAGGGATGAGATCTTCGCGTCAGCCAATAGTGCCACCTATCCTATGGCATCCATCCCTTCAAGGATGAGGTAGTGTGTGATATTTCCCCTCTTAATGTCTGTGATGTTGTTTTGGGCCAACTATATATGTGAAAACATCATGTTGTCTACGAGTCTAGACCCCATAGTGTCATTATTACTCTGGGAGATCAACTCTACAGGATACCAGAGGTAGTTCCGACTACTGCTCCACCAAAACAACACTGCAAGTTAATCTCTCATACTACAAAATTCATCCTCTTCATAGTCTATTCAAAGGATACACACAAGACCACTACAACCACGACATCCTCAACACCTTCTATCCAACAAAAACAGATTGTCAAAGAGGTAGAAGATATTGTTTCTTCACCTACAATGGTGCCTACACAATGACCCATCCAACCCAAAGGAAACAAGTTGGTGGAATAGATTCAACCCCTCCAACAACATGTCTGTGACCATCTTCCACAATCCAAGAAGCACAACTTCTCCAATAAGGCAAGCGGCTCACCAAGGTTCATATTCAAAAAATGATTTCCTCTCTTCCTTGGGTACTTAACGCAATGGAGACCATTGCTTTTTAAAGGGGGAGGATTGATCCAGGTAGATATTGGTGGCCACCCACCTGTTCTAACTAGCTCCTCCTATCATTTTTTAGTTCAACACATTCTTTTGTACTTCTTTGTAATTGTGGGTTCTACACTTCCGGGGTTGTCTGAAGCCCTAAACATATTCTAGGTGGATACTGGTGGCCTTCGACCTAATCGAATTGGATTATTTTGTATGTTTTCATGTCAACACATCTTGCTATACTTCCAGGGCCATTTTAGGGCCCTAAACAATTTTATTTTGGCGTTCCACAGACAAATTGTAGACAAAGTCAGAGTTTGATGACATAATGCGTAGTTCTCTAAAAGACCTTTCCAACGGGATATCACGTGCCTAAAACGAAGATCATCTGAAAAAGTTATGACCCCGGGAAGTTAATGTACTAACTTACCCAAACAAGGCCCACATGACTTTTGGCGTTTTATCTCCTAGGGTTAGGTTTTTGGATGTCTAGGGTTTTGACATTCATGTTTATCATAAAAAGGCCTTCAAAGACTCATTGTAATGATCTTCCTGCGAATGAGTGTAGCCGTCCCATCTCTTCTCAGAGATAAAGCTGCCACCATTCTAGCAAGTCTTGCACTCTGTATTTTTACAGTCTCTTTACAATTCTTTCATTAATAGAAATCGAGTATTGTTGTATTTCTCTGTTTCTGTAAATTTCCATGAGTATTTCATTATAATTTATATTCTTTCATTTCATTCTAAAAATAATCTGGATCAACTTAGGAGATGAAGTTCACCGTTAGAATGTGTTAGATATCCTTTACAAACAATATACAAGTGAAATATAAGCCAAAATTGGGTTAGAATGCACCTTTTATGATTAAACCTGAGACAAACAAAGTTCGTCATGCACAAATAATCCAAAATATCTGGAATATAGTAATCAAATACATATGGACAAATATATATGTAATACGAATGAATAGTAAGATATATACAATTGAGAATGAGGGCTCGTTTATATACTCACGCAGGGGTGCCCTTAACTAATAGTCATGTCCTTTGAGACATGTCCTTTCGTTATTAATAATTAATTATTATGTTATGAATATCTATTTATGTGATATTTATGTTCATGACATTGCCTTCCCATTAAAAATGCTTTGTCCTCAAAGCATACTTTATGGAAGACTTATCTCTTGCACTAGCTTGTAATTATTGTCGCATGATTCTTCAATATCGAGTTAGTAATCATTGAGGACCTGAAACAATAGGATCTTCTAAGCGCTGAGCAGAACTGTCGCATTGTAAAAGAGTCTGCCCATCCTAATTCGATCTTCTGCATGGGGAGTTTATAGGGTTCTTGGAAAGAACTTGATGTATTTCGACTCCGATGATAGCTTCTACTTTGAGCATCACTTATAGTGGAAGTAATATTTTTCAACGACGATTTTGTATTTGGTGGCCAAGTCGTCCCTCTCATTATCATTGTAATCATCTGAACAGTTCACCAATTCGGACTGCTGAACCTTAGAGACGTATGACCGGGTTATGATAGAATCAATACTTCGGGGTGAAGTATCAGAAACAATATCTGAGACTTGCCTTGAACTCTCAGTAATCGCCTTGGACGCTTTTCATGGGGCCATGATAGAGGACTCTAATTTAGCTCTTCTGTAGTAAAAATGTGGATACATACAGAAATTAGCCTGATGAGAAAAGATTCTTTGTGCAAGATAGAAATGAAATTTGAAACAATGAGAGAAAGAAATCTATATCTCGACCATTTAAAACCTCGATGTCCTTATGAACAGAATGGTCAAAACGTTTTTAGAGAAATATTTAGCAATAAAAACAATATCTTTACATGTCACTTCACCTCATTTCAAATAAATGCCATAAATTTTGACGGGTCGTGACACAAGTTAGTGCAAAAAACATTTAAATTTACCCTGTAGACGGTGTGTGTTAATATTTGTATTAATGCACCGATTAATCTGACTTAACTCCTTTAATTAGGTTTTATTTAAACTTTAATCACCCTTTTCGGCGTTCGCCATATTGGGAGATTTCACTCCTATCCTTCGAGCTCCTAAAACCCGAGATCGCGATGACTCCATCTAGTTAAGCAAAAACGTGATCCAGATTAAGTGTTTAATTAATCAGTGTTTAATTAATATCATGATTTCACGACTCGGGGCTACAAAGGTATAGTTTCTTGGAAGAGTGAATGCCGAGTCGTGAAACCCCGACATTGTTTAACTACGGTTTAAAACGACTTACCCCTGACACTAACCCGGGTGACTTTTGAAACTATCTTGCAACTTTGCCTATCGGAGTTATGATGGTAACAATTTTGGGGAGAACGATCACCAAGACGTGAAATACTGACAACACTTAACTAAGGTTTAAGGAACGTTACTCTTGGTGCTAACCTGGGTAAGCTTTCAAGGTTGTTTCGTGACTTCGTTCATCAGGGCTTGGAAACCGTGTGACTTGTAACTCTCGAAGCACGATATCCCAAGGTATATAAAAGTTAAAAATCTCGTTTAATGGTTAAAAGGTAGTGACTTAGGAGTATAACGACCCTCGCTACTTCGCATGTCAAGATTACTGAGGTTTTCAGTGGGTAAAGATCACGAAGTAAAAGGCAGTTTAAAGGCCAACCTTTGATTTTAAAAATTACATTTAAACCAGTTGAAAAATGCGGCTCCAACATAGGCTCCAACTAGGGATTCCGTCTTCCTGCAAGACGGGAAGAACAGTAGACCACGTGCCTGTATTGGGTAAATGGAGTTATTGGTTTTATTTCTGCAAAACTTTCTTAAGGAAAGGGGATACAGAGGGAAGAAGAGATTTTGTCTTTTACTTCTGAAAAGATTTTCAACACTCAAATGCATTTCAAACTCAGTTGTAGCCCCTTTCATGACTTTCTCCTTCTCGTTACTGAATTCAGGTCTGCCTTAAGAAAATCAAAAGTCCTAGGAAATCCAACAGATCTTGTGGCTTTTGGCTTGCATTGACGAAGTAAATTACATGTTTTTAATCGGGGAGCCCTGTTCGAACTTGGGATGCAAATTGAGTTTTGAGAAAGTTGATTACCAGAGTAGAGTGAGATTCACGTATGACAGCCTTACAGATATCTCAGATATTGCTTCACTGCCAGCGAGCCTGTTCAGTACCCAGGTGAAGTTATCTGGCCCTTTTTACTGAATTTCCTTTCACCACTTCGAAATATATTTATGCATTTAAATGCTGAGACGAGGGCAATCATTTCTGAATTTCCTTTCATTGTTTCTTTGGACTAGATGGGGGCAATCAAATATGAATTTCCTTTCACCATCTGTCTTATAATTTACATTTTAGAACACGAAGTGGGGGCAATCAGTTTGTATGAGGGATGATATCTGTGTAATATTTGGAGTGGAGGTCTGTCAACTTGCTTTGATTACTTGGTACCAACCTTCCCTTAACTTTCAAAACACCTTAGCCCGCAGGGAAAATGGGAAAGATTACTTCCAGGGGCCTTCCTTCGAGCAAGCCTCAATATTTCAAAAACTGTTGAAAAACCTAGAAGAGTCAGGATCAACCTACGCATAACTTTGCTTAGTAAGAGACTGAGTGGTTGTGAAGACTGGCTTACTTTCTGAAATCTTCTTTACAGCTTCCAAAGCTAAAATGCAATCTCTTCTCCCTATGTATGTAACCCAGAAAGAAGCTTGTTTTTTTTTAATTTTTTATAAGAAGGTAAGTTCGAGGACAGAAAAAAGGTGATGGAGAGAAATCTGGGATTCGAAACACAGGGATTATGGATTAAAACCGACTTTTGGGACCCTTTTTCGGAGACGCTTTACTTTATTTGCTTATTTTAATTACCTCCTATCTTTGTCTAGGTGAAACTCTTAGGACCCAGAGTAAGGAGTCATTCTTTTAATCACCAGTCAAGCGAAAACATTATATTTATGAGATCATTACAACGCTTTGGAGACCTTCGTTTAAAAAATAAAATTCTTAGGAATTCGTAACTTTGTCTTACCATTTTAAAATAATGGAAAACCTTTTCTATCTTGTTTTCGACGAATTTATTCTGCGATATATGAATTTTTGTTTACTCCTTTCGCTCGTTTGGGCTGCACGCTGGAATCCTGCAAACACGAAGAGTATCGGGGCTTCTTTTTTTTAAAAGAGGTGAATGCATTGAAAATTTCGTATCTCTACTTCTACAAAAATCACTGACCTGATTAATTAGTGGTGAAAGTAAACTTACCAAAGAGAAATTATGAAATAGGAAGAAAACAAAAACCGGTATATATAGTGGAATTTTTTTTGGGAACCAATTATTGCATATAGTGTTTTAAATAACGCCCGTTGACAGGGGTGTTAAAGATTTTATCGTCCAGATTTTCTAATAGAAACAAATTTTTTCCTTCGAGAGATGCAACTTTGAATGGTCCGTACCAGATATGATCGAATTTACTGTGTTTTTCGGAGTCATCCTTCCTAGCATCTCACTTCAAGACCAAATCACCGGGGAGAAACTCTCTGTCTTTTGCCTTACGGTCGAATAATGTTTTCATGTCGTCTTGGTATTTCTGTAACCTTTCATCTACTTCGACCCTGTGCTATTGGACCTCAATAAGATGGTTTATCCTTCTTGTGACACGATTTGGTTCTTCTTTCTCATCTTTCCAAAGTTTTATTATGGGAAGCGCTAGATTTATGGGTAATACCACATCGGTCCCATACACCATTTGGAAAGAAGAAGTGCCGATAGATTTTTTCGTGCCTATCCGATTCACCCACAAAGTGTATTTCAAATTCACATGCCAAAATGTTTTATTCTCGTTCAACACTTTCTTGATTACATTGATCAGACTCTTGTTTGAAGACTCAACTAGTCCATTTCCTTGGGGATAATATGCCGTGGAATGATCGAGCACGATATTGTATTTTTGGCAAAAGCTGATCATAGCCATAGACTTGAAAGCTTGGGCGTTATCTGTGACTATCTTTTGGGGGTAGCTGAATCTAGACAAAATATTGTCTTCCAGGAAGTCCATTACCACCGAATCCGTTGCCCTTCTAGTTGGAATAGCCTCCACCCATTTAGTGAAGTAATCTGTGGCAGTCAGGATCCATTTGTGTTGAGTGCTAGAATGGGGGTTAATTTCGCCTATAAAATCTAGTCCCCATTGTTGAAAAGGGGCCTCCATTTTGACCGGAACCAACGGTAGCACTGGGAGTTTATGCTTGCCTGGGAACAGTTGGCAAGGGTTATAGGCTCTGACTTTGGCATTTATGTCTGAGAAAATTTTTGGCCAATAATACCCTGCCCTCAGGATCTTATAAGTTGTCACCCTCCAAGCGTGATGTCCCCCACGCACTCCTTCATGAAATTCTCTTATGACCCTCTCTGTCTCTGATTCGACTAAACAAACCAACATGAAACCAAGTGGGTCCTTCCAATACAATTGATTTTTGGATATACAGTACTTGACCGCATGCAATTTTATCGTTCTGGCTTTGGATGGGGATAAGTCACTCGGGCATTTCAAGGTTAGTAGGTATGACATTATGTTTTTGTACCAATCTGATGAGGCAAACTTCTCTTTGATTCTGATTGCACTTGTTTTCTCATCGAGCTCATTCATGTCCATACCCTCTTCACATTCCTATAGGAAATTTATACCGAGGGCTATGAAATTTGATTCAGCTAAGAGCTTAGCCAAGCCTTGACCCTTCACTAGTCTTGTTGGTTTTATCTCCAGGTCGAATTCCTAAATTTTGGCAAGCCACCATCCCCTTTTTCCATCATTGTCGGACTGAACCAAAATATTCTTGATGGAACTGGTAGGTACGTACGCAATTATCTTGGAATGTAACACATAGGTTCAGAAATCCTTCAACGCCTTTACCATAACATACGCTTGTTTTTCCAATATATCGTATCTAGGCTGCTCAAAACCTTCATCATTTTTCTGGAGGAGTACCGCGGCAAGTGTGTGTTCGGAGGCGAACGAGAAAATAAGAAAATCCTTTAGATAATCAGGGCTTTCCAGTGCAGGTGCCTCGCTTATGACTTTCTTGATGTGTGCAAACGATGCTTTGGCTTCTGCTGTCCATTTCACTTCGCTGTTCTTCTTTAGCATATCTGTGATCAATTTCACGATTTCAACAAAGTTTGGGATAAATCTCCTCAAAAAATTTATTTTTCCTAAAAATGATTGAATTTCTTTTACATTCCTAGGAATATTTATAGTGTCTATAGCCTCAACCCTCTTAGGATCAATTTTAATTCCGTCTCAAGATACAATATGGCCTAAGAGTTTGCCTTCTTGCATGGCAAAGTGAGACTTTTTGGGGTTTAAAGACAGACCAAATCTGCGGCATTTCTCAAACGTCTGCTTGAGATGTATCAGATGATCTTCATTAGATTTAGAAAAAACAGTTAGATCATCAAGATAAATAACCAAAAATTTGTCCCTTTCACCGATGAAAGCGACATCCATAGCACGTTGGAAAGTAGCACCTGTATTCATTAAACCAAAAGGCATCTTGTCATACATAAAAGTACCCCAAGGGGTGGTGAAGGCTGTTTTTTCTTTATTGTGTTCATTTACGACAATTTGATTGTACCCAGAGAACCCGTCGATCATCGACATCCTATTTTCCCCAACTACCTTTTCTAAAACTTGATCCATTTTGGGTAGAGGGTATTTGTCTTTGAGGGAGGACTTATTTAGATTTCTAAAATCAACACACAGTCTAATCTCCCCACTCTTCTTTCTTAGTGGGACTAGGTTTACTACCCAATCGGAGTATCTTAGTGGTACGATTATTTTTGCATCCAAGAGCTTTCTAACTTCCCTTTCGACCACGGGCAATAAAATAGGGTTGATTTGTCTAAAGGGTTTGACACTAGGCTTCAGGGGTATCTTGTGTTCAATCACAGTGGTGTCGTAGGTTCTCAATTCTTTGTAAAACCAAGAAAAAACGTCTTTATACCACCTGAGTAAGTCTTTATAATTTCTTTTTACCTCAGGAGGAAGATACTTTGATATTTTTACCATCCTAGGCTGCTCTTTGGCCCCTACGTCACAGTCTTCAACCTCTTCTGGTTGGGGTTGTAGAGTGGATTTTAACGACATATCATTCTGATCGAACAGTCTCTCTAGGGGGATTAGTCCCTTCAGAATCTGATTGTTCTTTAAAACCGACATGCGATGGTTAGCAATTTTTTCTCGAAACTCCTGAGGATCCTCTCCCTCTTGCATAATTCAGGTATGATCATTTTGGTCCTCCCGGTCAATGTGGGTTTCAGAGAAATCACCCACCATTTCCAGGAACTTTATGATCTGTTCATCATCCTCGAAAACTTGCCAGTGTTGTATGTTGTTTGGTATGGATGGTCTGTTCCTTACCTCTATGTGGTACTTTAATTTGAAAGTGGTGGGGGGTACGAAAGTTGAAGCTATTTTGGCCAATGAATTGTCTTGTTGGTTTTCGGCTCGTGGGATGAAATGAACCTTTACCGATGAAAAGAAATTTTCCATAAGATCCCAGGCGCAATTTCTGTAAGATCTCAATCTTGGGTGTTTGGCTTGGTATTGCGGATTTATTGATTTCACTATCAACTCTGCATCTCCGTAAACTTCCAGGTTCTTTATGTTCAACTTCCTGGCAGCTTCCAAACCTAATACTAAGGCTTCATACTCACATACATTATTGGTGTAGTCTATATCCCACTGAATCCTGTAAGAGAAAGGGATAACAAATTCATTTTTAGGTGCCACAAAAAGCACTTCTGCACCCGCTCCTTCACATGACGAGGCACTGTCAATTTTTTTTTCCAAATCCCAGTGTTGTGCATATTTTCGTATCTCTTTCTTGATTCATTATTATCTAAGTAATTCTCTTTTGCAAAGCTATTTATATCATCATCAAAAGACAAAATACAATTTCCTAAATCTTGATCGACAATATAAATAGGATAATTGTTAGGATTCTGAGGATCGCTCACAGTGTAGGCTAACCTCGTTTCTTTGTATAACTGAGTAAGTTGTCCACCAAACATAGAAATTGTGGCATAGGTCGTGTCTAGTTGAAGAAACTCCCCAAGTTTGGCTCCCCATGACCTAGATAGCAATACACCATACTTCGGAGTTATATTGGCAATAACTACATCCATCAGGACGCTTTTCACTGGAACTTGTGCAAGGGTGACTACTAAATCTTTTATCATACCCATGCACTTAACTTTTCTTGAATAAAAAGAGTAGAGATCCCCATAAGGCCTGGTTATCTCGAGGCCTAGTCTTTCCATAATAGTTTTGGGCATCACATTATGAGAGGCCCTGGAGTCTAGCATGCAGTTATGTAGCAATCGATCATGCACATTCAGGGTGACATAGAAAGGAGCGATGGTGTCTCTGGCACCCTCGAAATGTGGACCAAAAGTGATATTGGGCTTATCATATTCCAAGTTGATCACGTCAGAGTGGCTTTCTAGATTCGAAAAACCTATCACTTTGGTTATCTGCTTTCGATATACAAGATTCTTTGCTAATTCAACCAGAGGGATTGGTATTTTTTATCTTATTTATCTCATTTTTGAGGCTGAACCCTCCACTACCTTTGTCCGTTTCTTTGGTCAAAACCTCAGACTCATTCTTTCTAACTTATTTGTTTGTGCTGATTTATCACCCGTGAGTTTATTTACCGGCGTATGTGTTTCAGCTGTCTTGGTTTCCTTTGTTTGGGTCTCAACCTCCTTTACTTTGGGATCTGGCGAGTCTGCCCCTTTTATTTTTCTATTAGGTATCTTGGTCTCCTTTGGGGAGGGGTCATATATCTCACCTCTAGGGAGAATTTTCTTGGGTTGAGGAGTCGACGCAGGTTTGGTTTCAGGCCTCAGGTTGTACCTAGGTTGGACCTCAGCCATTACATAATCGGTCGTTTCTTGACATATAGAGAAATTAGTGTTGTTGATGTCATCATCTTTATTTGATGGTTGCTGTGTGTTTAAGGACTTCTCGTAATATTATTTGGTTAAATAAGATAGAGTGAAATCGTCACCCAAATTTGTCACATCTTCTTCTAGACCCTCGAAATCTTGCAGGTCATTTCCTCCTATAAAATTTTCATTTTTTAAAGGGGTTTGAATTTTCTGGTCTTCATTTTTAATCTGCCTTTGTTGATTTTGAGGATTGGGGTTTCTTCTGAATTCCCTCTTAACGAAAGGATTGGCCTTGGATTGATCTAGCTCCATTCTGGAAATATTATTTGGTAACTCCTTAATTATCCTAGCTATATCATCCATTTTGTCGTCTATGGATCTATTGGACCCTGAAGGTCCCGCTTGTTCCCTAAGACATTTGGTTTCTCGGTTTCCTGTTTCTACCTTGGTTTTCAACTTGCTAGAAGCCATCATGTTATATTCGATTTCCACGACATCATCTTGCATTTGGTTAAGGCATCCCCTCTCCTTTCTCTCAAAACAAGGGCAAAATCAAGTTCGAAGGCTCCTGCGAAGGTTACCTTGGCTGTAGGTTGGGAAGGTTTAACTTCGGCTGGAATCTTGTTATACAACTTGTTAAATCTTTGAATGAATTCCATAACTGTTTCCGAATTCTTTTTCTTTAAAGACTCGAACTCGGTCAAATAATACAAATGGTCTTTCCTTTCGCCCCATTGTCTCAGAAAGGAGTCTTCTAGGGCGTCATAAGATAATATCGATCCTGCGGGTAGACTTCTAAACCAGGTTCATACCTGTCCTTCAAAAGTCTGAACAAACAACCTCGAATATACGTCTTTGTGCTCAAGCCCTAGGATATCTGCGAACTGATCAAAGAAGTTTATATGTTCGGCTGCGGTCAAGTCTCCTTCCCCTGTAAATTTAAGTAAGTTTTTTATGTAGTTTTCAGGAAGGTCATGAAGAGGGATGGGTAGGACCAAAGGCGCATATCTCGCAGCCACTTTAGCAAAACATCTGGGAGGCGGGGGAGGCCCTTGGCCCCCCACTCCTCTTCCTAGAGCCCCTCCACCTCCTCCTTTGGCAGCCACCATCGATACTACTGGATAGGAAAATGATGTGTTGTATAGAGGGTTTTGGAACACTAAAAGAGAATCTTTAGCTTCTTCGAGAGATGAAAAAAATGAAGAAGGGTGAAAAGGGATGCGAGGGCTTGGCTCCTTGGATTTTCAAGAGATATAATTGGGGGAACCTATGGGTGTGGAATCTGAGTATATGGCATACTCTTAGAGACTCGACGAGGTCTTGAAATCTAACTGAAGTGTCGGCGGGATATCGATCACTGATAAATCCACTGCGGGGTTTTTACCTTTGTGTACGCCAGAGGTTGTCAGACGTATTTCACTTTTAACCTCAGAGAGAAGTAAGGTTGGGTTGATGGCTTTGGGTGGGGGGGAACTGTGAGAAGTTGAAGGTTCAAAAGAACTCTTGGTCTTTGGGTTGTGGGTACTTAAGCTGGTATATTGCAATAGTTGGCTTAAGGGAACCTCTTGTTTTTAGTATTTTTTCGTGATCGAAAACGGGTGTGGTCTGTTTACCATTCGGGTTTTGTCTAGTGTTCTTTCGACTAGACGCCAACTTATTTAAACGTGGAGTCACCAAGTGAAAGATAATAAAATCCTTTAGAATGTGTTCACTCTTTGTTCACTATCAAAGGGTGAAACTTGCAAAAATGTCGTTCTTCCCATGGAAAAGGTTTCGTAACTTCATCCCCGACAACGACGCCAGAAAGATGTTGTTCCAGAGTCTGTACTTAAGGCTTAGAAAGTACAGTGTCTAGGCATTCGAAAGTGAGTAAAGGATAAAAAAAAGGGGAAGAATCAACCTTCGGGAAAGGAAGCTAAGTCTGATTTCCAGGTTGTCATTGTCTCGCTTCCAACTGTTCCTGGATGCTTATATCCCGTTCAATCACGGCTCATGAACGTTCAAGTTCTACCCGGGTGGTGGCTATTTTAAGTATGGTATCGAAAAGGTTCAAAGCGATATGGGTTTGGTCCGACAAGCCGGGTTCAATATTAGGCTGTCTTGCAATGAGGACAACCATAGAGGAACAAGAAAATTAAATGAGAGTTCGAGGTTTTTGATGCTGTCTCAATTTGATCATATAAAAGAGAACTTTTTGAATCCAATATTGAATATAGAGTGCAAACCAAAGGCCTTTTCCAGTAACTAAGTTATCTTTTAAATAAATGGTGTGTGAAATGTGAGAAAAACATTAAGCTGTCTATAATGCGAGGCTCCTATCAAGGGACAATCTCACCCTCCAAACAGAAGAAGAAAAAGATAAGAAGAAATATGACGAAGCATAAAATATGAATATCTAAAGAGTTCACAGGTCTTGTACTTGCTAATAGCCGATATGGAGGAAAAGATGTAAATGATATAGACGACTAAAAATTGATCACCACAGTAGAGGTTTTACTAAATTGCAGTGAAACATTCTGTTAGGATATTTAGACACTTAGGAGTTAGTTAAGATCTACTTGGTCTAATTTGTCGTTAGGTAAAAGTGTGTTTCTTTAGTATGCATTAGTATGCATTTGTAGTTAGGCAATCCGACGGTCACGATATGTTCCCGACATAGAGTGATCCGACGGTTCATACTCTCCTCGATCTTAACGACCATTGATCTGTGGC
>ML839664.1:62548-79664 GCA_009831015.1 Picea engelmannii | reverse complement strand
AAGAAGAAGTAGAATCAATACTGATGTTGTGCTTCTTCATTGTTTCTTCTAAAGTTTCCATCTTCTCAAAACATTTGGACTCATCATGACCATCTTTATCACAAAAGTTGCAATGTTTTTCAGTCTTCTTATTTTTATATTTTTCTCCTTTGTCACCATTAGGAGCTAAAGGTGTCTGAGTAGGTTTGGAACCCTTATGTTGTTTTTTGTTGTAGAGAGGATGTTTCTTCTTGGTATTCTTGGGTTTATCTTTTTATTGGGAGACTAAGGCTTTGTTGGAGGTACTTGCAGTGCCGATCACTTCAAGTTGTACAAGATTATCTTCCTCTCTAGTCAAAGAAACACAAAATGACTCAAGAGTGGGTTTCTGACAAGCTTTCCCTGGAGCCTCTCTCATGGCATAAAAGGTAGATACAAACACAAAATATGCACTACCTAGCTTAGAAATAATAATATAGATGCAACACTCTTCCTCCATATTTATCTCATATTCTTCACATAAAATTAAGAGTGTTTTAAACTTAGATAGATAGTCTCCAATGAAAGAAAAATCACTTGGACTTAAAGTTAGTACTTGATTTTCTAATTGTTGTGCTCGAATAATATTGAGTTTACCAAACACAGATTCAATATTTTCCCAACCTTCATCGGGGTCATCAATTTAATTAAGGTGGAACCTTAAATTAGGAGAGATGGACATTCTGATTAGTCCATGTTCTTCGTCACTCCTATTAGCCCATTTGAATTTCTTATCATTATCAGTGGGTTCTTTTTCCTTTCCCAAGGTAATCTGGTACAAGCCTTTACCTCTTAATAAATCCTCCATATGAGATTTCCATTGGAAGGAGTTGATGCTGGTAAGAAAAATATTACTGGAAGAATCAATATTAAATATGTAGATAATATGGATTTAAAAACTGAAACTGATGATCTGGATGGAAAAATCTCAAAAAATTAGGCGGTTTTAAAAAACGCCACTAAAAATGGACTTCGAATGTGAAAGTTATGCCCTTTTAAAAAAAGGCATAAACGGTAACCAAATGACCACATGGTGGTGTAAGTTGCTTTATGAAGTGACCCACTTTTATAAAAAGAAGTGGGGATCACTTTTACAATGAAGTTGCTTTATGAAAGAAAAGATGCATGCAAAATAAATAACTCTAAAATAAAATATTAAAGCTACTTATAGTGATTCACTTTTATACTTGAAGTGAAATACACTTAACAATTAAGCATGAACTTTTTTTTAAAAAGTAACAAAAAGAGAGACTTGAACTCAAGACCTCTTATTTAATAAGACAATTTTTAACCAAATGGGCTATAAAAACATATTGTATTGTTTAGAAAGAGGATTGGGGTTGTTGTTGTTGTTGTTGTGGAATACGGCCTTGGAGAGCGTACTAAAAAAAACTCTTTTTCACACATGAACAAATTTTCTCTTCTTGATGACAACAAGGGTTAGCTCTCAGTTAGCTTACTCGGAAAATGCACATTTTCCTATATGTTCTAATTTTTTGAGATCGCACAGGGCATGGGGAAGAGAGAATACACATATATAAAAGAGTAGAAACCCAAAAACAAATAATATAAAACTGAAATAAAACCAAAATAATACTCTGCAAAAATTTAAAATGGCGTATTCAGTCTTTATACCTCCAGATCCGACTGAAATGGTTGTATCTTGGAAAAACGGAAACATTTTCGAGCGAAAAAAAAAGTGATCATGACTGAAACGAGCTCTCTGGATACAATGGAACAATTCTCTCAGCCCATAAATGTATGAAAATGGAAGAAAACAGATATGAGGAAAATTGGCTTCATGATCTCGATCTACAATAGGAGTGGGTCTTCAAATAGAATCTGATACCATGTTCGAAAACACATATATTCCAACACAAGATGAACACCTTCAGTAACCACTCACACAACCAGATCAAATATCAACACACCAATTTTTTGACATGGTAAAACCCCTACGGGGAAACATCCACGACCCCAACCAACACAACCACTTGGAGTCCTTTATTAATGCAAAAGAAAAATATTACAGAGAGATTTTACAAGATATTTTATCACAATCGATCATCGACAAATGACCCTCCATGCTCTTTAAATAGAGATCATGGACCAATCGAGTGTTAAGCCACAAATCAATGGTCGTTAAGATTGAGGAGCATATGAATTGTCGGATCACTCTATGTCAGGAACATATCGTGATTGTCAGATTTCCTAACTACAAATGCCTACTAATTCATACTAAAGAAACACACTAAGAAACACACTTTTACCTAACGACACATTAGACCAAGTATATCTTAACTAACTCTTAAGTGTCTAAATATCCTAACATTCATAGTGCATAAGGACATGTACACATTGATGCTCAATCATATATAATTCATCGATGATTTCAAAATATATAATATGTATCGATGATTTCAAAATATATAATATGCATTGACGCTTTCAAAATATATAATATGCACAAGTGTGCATTATATAGTTGAGAACCGATGCACCTTACTGTTTGAATTGCACCAAAAAATCCCCCCTTAGAACCTCTGACCACCTAGAATTTTTATGAAGACCCTATTGTAAAAATCTACTTAGTCACTTTTGATGAGATCCTTTGTATCCAAAAGAATCATCTTAATCAAGCAAGGAATTGAATCAAGCAACATGGTGATTTGAAAAGATTTGGTTGCGACTTGGAAGTAGGAGATTGGGTGTTTGTTCATCTCCAACCATAAGACAAAACTCACTTAAAATCTATAATAATTTATAAGTCCCTATTTTTAACTAGAATTATTATTGCTTATTTTGGGGGCATGTTGGTGCCTGAGCATGTTTTGCAATGAATGTGTCTTTATGTATCTTATTCTTTAAATATTTGTAATGTTGTGATTTGATTACGTACCACCATGTGATGTACTAATTGTATATGACATATGAATATGTTGAGATTCACTTGGATGTCGTTGGGTATCATGGCCTAGTATGTTGATTTATAATCTTGATATGATGATGATTGAATAAATAAATTCTATGAAATGTTTTGGCTCATGAGATTAGTTTATTATTATATGACATGTGTGGCTAGATTTTTATGTACTATAATATTATTGTTTATTTGTCTGGTTTGAGCAGACTGAATGCCTCCATCTAGATGTCATGATATGCATATATGAATATGTTTTACTTTGGTTAATTGAATAATGTTATGTAATGTTGTGTTCCTATACACATGTAGGAATATAGGTTATCCTTGTCAACTAATCCTATACATAGGAAGAGACCATATGAAGGAGGTGTGACATGTGTGCCACAAAGATATGTGGAGGATTTTCCCACCCACTAGAAATTCTCTCTATGTAGACCAAGTTGGAGTAGATATGTCCTCACCTAGAGGGTTGCACTATGTCATTGTTGACCTTAAAAATTGTACTTAACATGGGGATGATTGTGAAGTATCACAACAAAGCTACCTTTTAAAAATTTTACTTACCTCCAAAACCATCATAAGCACTAATATCACCTTGGCTTAAGATAATTTATTCTAGACCCTTGCTAGGCACTATGGGTATCCTCCTAGTGTGCACTATGGTCAAGACACTAGATTAGGTTACTAGTTGATAGTTCATTTATGTATTATTCATTTATTGATGGGAACTTTTCACTCTATTGTTTATTCTATTATGTTTCTAATGTATTTATATTGATTATGGAGGTACCACATGCTTCTGATTCGTTCCATGGTTGCTACAGATGATTGGAAATGATGACATGTCATACATATGTTCATTCTCATTATGTGTTTAGGCATTTGTTTCATATTATCTATGACCTTGCTACATTTGATTACAAGTTTCCTAAAAAAACATACTCAATGATGAATGTAGTGGTAGGTGTGGTTGACATGGATGATATGACTCACCTTTGTTATTGTCTTGAGTTACTCTAGGGTACCTGCAACAGAAAAAAAAACATTGTGAATGCAAACCTGGTTATTTCATAAACCAAATATGAATGTTTGGAGGTGAAATCATGATCGTTTTCAAGCATGTCTTATACTTGTCTTTGTAATTACACCCATGCCTAAGTTGAAAAATAAAAAGGTAAAAGGCATAAGGTTGAAATTAGGTCTCAATCATTCCAAAAAATTGGTATATATCATGCACAAGGTTGACATATGCAAAGTAACCCATACAAAGTATATGTGGATTGGAAACAAAATCTATAAACTTTTTTACCCACCACCCCAACTAATTATGTTGTGATTGGACATAGTGGATGCTTGGTGTTTGTGTTGAAACATGGTCATCTCACACATGAAGTTTAATACAAATTTATTATGTGAGGTGCATGCATAGGTTGGATTGTATTCTAAACTCTATAATTTTATGCAATGCAAAAGATTGTTTGTAGGTTTTACATTTCATTTCCCCTACTCCATCGTCGGAATTTTCACTTGGAATTTAATCCATCCCTCTATTTAAATTTACATATGTAAGTTGTTTCATTGAGGCCATGAGTTATGTGTGCCTTGTCCCTTGGTGTTCTAATATATTAGTTCCCAATTCATCCCTCTGCTTGAAAGTCCGAGAGATTTGATTGTGTCATAAATACTATAACACCCTTGGACACCTCATCAACAATTAAACAACCTAATACACCCAATGAAATATGTGAAGCGGGTTTAATCTAACTAAACTTGAAATCTTTATTCTCTTTCAAAATATGTAAAATTATTGGTTCCAAATCCCACCATTACCAATCGCTTTATCAAACTCATATACCAAGCTATAACCCAACACACATCTCCAAATTAGGACATGTACAGAAGCCAAAATATGAGTTTGTGAAACCAAATACAAAGGATGAGTGTACAACTTCTCAATGTGACTTTATAAAAATACTAATAACAATGATAGGAAGATATTGTTACCAAATTCACATAGTAATTAAAGGTTTGAATAGGGTTCCATTAGTTGAGGAATAAATCCCATTGTCATCATACTAAAAAGTTCTATAAATTGATTGTGGTCATTTATTGTTGTGTGGAATGTTATCGGATAGATGAAATTTGATTGCTATTCAAAATTCAAGAAATTCATATTGAAAATTTATTGCTATGAGATTTGTTAATATTGTTAAATATGCTTTCACATAAATGAATTTCAAAGATACAACCTAATAAGAAGTATATAATTTGAAAAATTGTCATACTTCATAAGATATAAGACCCCATACTTACCCC
Source organism: Picea engelmannii (assembly GCA_009831015.1). Taxonomy (NCBI): domain Eukaryota; kingdom Viridiplantae; phylum Streptophyta; class Pinopsida; order Pinales; family Pinaceae; genus Picea; species Picea engelmannii. The sequence continues at coordinate 74,407 of ML839664.1, read as the reverse complement.
ATTTTATATAGAGGAAGCTTAGGAATATGATCAATGTTTCCAGAGATGTATCAATGTGGAGATGCAAGCATATATAAATATATTACAACAAATTACCTCTAAAATTTATAGAATCACTCTATAGTATATGTTGTATTCATAGTTGGAGATGAAGTTAGTATATAATCACATTTTCTTCCAGATGGTCATTTAAATAAATTTGAAACATCCCATCTGTTATAATTATATATAGTATATTAAACATGGACTTGAAATAATACAAAGGAATCAAAATGAAATAGACAAGAGAGATGCAAAACCTTTGGGAGTACAATTTTGAAACAATATATGCTTGCTTTGCCACTGTATTCTCCCATGGTCTATCATTTCCATTGATCAGAAAAACAAAAAGGTATTGGTGCCACCCAGACTTGAAATAGAGACCTTCGGTGTTGGACTGACATGATAACCATTGAATCCTATGCTTCAACTACATACGAATATGATTCTTGGATCCATATATGACTTGATGACTTGATTCAGAGCTGGAGAGAGTCAGCTGAGAGATAACATTAAGGGCATAAAAGGAAATTTGTCTAGACTTGAACATTAATTTCAAAGCCCATGAATTTAGGACCTTCGATTCATTATGTTCCCTATTATCTACTTAGTATGGGAGGGAATTATAGATTATAAATTATAAACATTTAAATTCCCATACAAATCAATTCACCCATACATATTTTCAATTCCAAAAAGAAATCAAAATTTGGGTATAGATCACTCTTATAAGCAATTTTCCCATACTCAGTTGTACCTATTTTAAAAAAATGGGATTTTATTAGCCCAAACAATTTTATTTTCTCATGTGTGGTAACAATGAAAGAAGAATATTACTTGTGGGAATCTAGTAAACCCTGATGTCCATTCTATTTCCACCGGCACACCCACATCCATTTATACAACATGCAATTACTAGAACATAAGATATAGGTCTAAAATGAGTTTACAACTCATAGGTATTTTCCCATTAGGACATCACTTGAGTTGAATAAAAGCACTAGATGAGGAAATGGATTTTACTGAGGAGAAATTACTTATTTTATATTGAATACCATTGAGAATATATAGCTAGATACCAAATGGATTTCCCCTTAGGAGAAAGTAAATTCCTAAACTTTGAATTCTTAGCATTATGCATTAATTTTTCTAGCATACTTTCAGGTCCTGTCTCATACTTGTTAGAAGTAGTATAACATAAAATAAATGAATTTCACATACCAATACCAGGATATTACCACCATAATTATGAATGAAATCAAATATGTGCACAACAAAAATTAAGAAATAAATTACCAATGAGATTATACTTGATTGGTAGGTAGTCTCCTCTATTTTAGCAATGATCCATCCATCAGCTCCAATTCCATTTCCATTGCCAATTTTCATAGTTCCAATTGGTTTCCTCCCATCCATACTCAAGGAAAAATTCCTACCTTAAGACCCCCGAGCTACATGGGATCATAACCAGTGTTATATGCATAATACAAACAACTTGGATTTTACCATCCACTAGAAAAAATCTAAATTTAGTTAAGTTGGATTCCTTTCAGATCCCTTTTACCATTTCATTAAGTTTTCCTTTCTAGAATAATTTATATAGCATATATGTACTCTCCAGGTTCTCCCCCCAACCAAAGATTTTCTTATCTATTTATATATCTAGTGAGGCTAACCACCTCACCCCCTTCGTTCCAAAATAACATTTTTATTATTTATTTTGTTTCTTTAATTCCTTATTATTCATCACCCCTCCCTTTGAGGTGTCAATGCCTCTTTTTTATCTAATTATCTATTTTTCCTTTAATAATTAATTCACCTTTTTTAATAAAATATTAATATGTTTAGGATTCCCCTAAAAGTGGATAATTAATTTTATGAATTAATTCCACAATGGTGTATTTTTAAATTTTACCTTAGCTTAATTCAACATCTCAAAGAATTAGCTATTGGGGAGTAAGGTAATTCCACCTTATTGCATGTTCCCCAATCATAAGACCACATATTATGCAATTAGAGACTCCATGCCTCAGTTGAGACTCCACGTCTCTATTAAATATTCATTGGTTATGGCCCATACCCATCTGTTGGCAAGTTGGCAAGGCTTCACCCTATACCCTGCACAAATATGTACCCATGCATATCAAATACATCAAAGAATAATATAAAAAAATCAATTTCAAGTGACATGCTACTCTTAATAGGTTTGTAGTTTTGCACATGGAATTCTATAGTCCCTCAATGTTTAGTCAAAAACATGGTCACCAAATTTTCAATTAACCCCTAGATTAACCTACTATCCTTCTCTAAAAATAGTTAACAAAGGAGGGACATTACATATACTGACTTTCCTCTATTAAATTTTGAGTGTTTAATTCCCAAGCATGAGGTATGAGCTTAGACATAACCTAATATCACACATTGTTTGGGAGATAGTTTGAAAGTAGTGTTGGTGGATGTTAAGCTTGGAAATAATGGAAACAAAGTAGCTTGAAAAACTTAGTCATGATGGAAGGAATGGTATTTTGGCATTTCTAGTTTTTGATGGACAATCTACCATCAAATATTTAGATAAAATCCAAGAGTGGACCCAGATCCCAACTAATAATAGCTAAACCCGACCTCTTATCTTATTTTCACTATATTTTCATATATGAATTTAGCTACAGTGATGCAGGAGCATCGCTCCAAGCCATCTACGTACCAGCTAGCCAGCACATCAAGTGCGCATTAAATGGAGAGGAGAGGCGCAGCCCTCTCACTTTCAAATTTCAAATTTGAAAATTGTATTAAATGTTGTAAGGCTGGTAGAGCCAAAAGCCATGCATGTGCGCAGGCTTTAGATAAAAGTTGCCTTAAATGGTTGTAAGGCTGAGATCTAGATCTGATTCAGACTAGACATCCATTCAATGTAATTGAATGTAAATTAATGAGAGTTGGTGAGATGGAGGGAAGAGCTCGAGGAGCCCTTCTTTGTAAAAAGATCTTCTTTAAATCTAGATTTAGTTCAGGGGGAGAAGAGAAGAAGCCGTGACTCTATTATAGTCAGAGCTTAAGCACATTTGTAAAGAGGCATTTTATTAATACAAACAGAGAGCAGTTTTTCCTACATGTTATTCTGTGTATGTTGATGAATGTCTTTATGTGTTTATGATATGTTGTAGATGTACGTTAGATGTGCATTTGCATGGATAGATAGATTTTTCTATTTGTGGGTTTACTGATTTTACGTCTAGTTCTTTGTGGCTTCATGAAAGAGGTTGCATGACAGAACATTGTGGGTTCTGTAAGCCAGTGCATAGAGTGCACTTCTGAATTCTGCGGAATTCTAGACAAAGATGTGCCAAGAGGGCACACCAGAGGAAGTCATTGACTCAAGGAGGAAACTTCAAGGTTGTTGAACACATTGAAGGAGAACCTGTGCAGAGAAGAGCACATAGAGGAGAAGCATAATTGTTGAAGAATTATGTAAAGGCTCTGCCAGGAGGGCATTGAGCAAATGCACAGGATGCATGAGGAGAACTCTATTTCGAGTTCGGTGAGAAGACAGAGTCACTAAAGATTACATAGAAGCTCTGCCAGGAGGGCATTGAGCGAGTGCAAGGAGTGCACCAGGCCAAAATTTGGGTGAAGTGGTGATAGAAATCCATCTGAAGGCTAGTCAGGCACAAGGAGTGTGCAGAGGTGATAACTTGTCTCAAATTTCTTAAGATCAGGAAGGATCGCACCATTGTGTGCAAGAATCCTGGAAGGAGTGCAAAGGTCAAGAAGCTTGCAAGGTTTCAGAGTGAAGAAAGCTCGGGAGTGACAACGTTCTTAGAATGCGGGTGAGTTCATCAAAGTTAGATCGATCTCAAAGAGGAAGCAAAGGTCGAGGCCTTTGAAATTTTTGAAATCTTCCAAGGGAAGGGAAGAAGGGAATGCTTAAGGTAGAGCATAGTTGCCATTGGATCAGTTGAAGAGGTGAGATCTGGGTCATTGAGATCTATGTCCAGATGCACTCAGGAAAGTGCACAAGGAGGAGAATAGATCTGGGCCATCAGATCTAGCACCAAGGACAAATAGCCGTCGGATCCGAAAGAAGGTCCGAGGGTTTTAATCCCTGGGAAGCTGCACAGAAGGGTAGAATGGATGGTGAGAGGCCTTCATTAAGGAAGTGCCAAAGTTGTGAGAGTCGTTGGATCTTATAGAGTTACAAGGTGGTTAGAGGTCGAAGAAGCCCATCACCCAGGATTCGAGGATCAACGACATTCGTTGATCTCATACAAGAAATCGTGAATTCGGGATTCGTGAGTTTGGAGGGCAGACCCAAATTATTGGTTTCGTGAAGTCCTAAGTTGCAAGGAGCAGGGAAGGAGATCCATACCATTGGATCCAAGCCACGAGAGAACCGTTGGATCAGAACCTCCGCGTGGTATCGCGTATCGGGTGTTTGGGGGTCGAAATAATTTCTTTTTGACTGCCAAGTCACGAAGTGCCGAGCGCTGAGGGCTCGTGCGGATACGTGGCACATCCGTTAGGTGGGGCCGCGGGGTTGATAGGTGGCGTAACAACAAGCGCCCAGAGAAAAGTGGAAGCTGGTGACCAGTGGAGGACACACGTCACCTGGGAAGGAGTCAACCCATTGTTGACTTATCACGTCTCAGGGATTCGCAAAGGAGGAGCACGACGGTTCAACACTCCAACTCGTGAAGTCACAAGTTGTGAGTAGTGCTGAAGGAGTCAACCCATCGCTGAATTATCGTGCTTCGGGATATCGCAAAGAAGGAGCATGAGGGTTTGACACTCCAACTCGTGAATTCGCGAGTTGCGAGTAGTGCTAGCACTTAGCCCTAGATGGTGGTTATGTGCGGAAGGCGCTAACAAGGAGGAGCCATACCCGTATCACATCTTGGGTATCGGTGGAAGGAGAAAGATAAGTCGAGGGTCTTCAACTCATTAACTCGCGAGTTTTGAAAGGTGCTTGCACTAAGGATGGGTTGTGGTCATCTAGAGTTGAAGACTCACACCTGGTGCACGTTGTTCAGGTGAAGTTTTCATAAAGGACCTGTGGATCGGATTCGTTGAAGGTTCCGGAAGGGAACCAAAGGAGCCGCTTTGGCTCAAGGAGAATTTATAACGATCCTATGCGTATCTCAGCCTGAGGGTCATGGGTCTACGTCAAAGTGGTATAAGAGCAGGATTTTTCCCATATATTTCAAGAAAAAGAGGAAGCGAGGTGAAGAAGAGCCTGTAGGAGACAAGTAAAAGGTGAAGGTTGTTGTGGGATACAACAGTCAAATAGATAGTTGGGAGGACTGTAGGAAAAGATGGAAGTACTCTCGGTTGTAGAGGAACAACAACAAGTTTGCTAGGAGGGTAGATAGGAACAGGAAGAAAATGGCTACTGAAGGCCATGAGCATGGTGGAAGAGGAGACCACAAGTAGATGAGTAAAGCAAAGATTGACAAAGAACTCGCTGAGATAAGGGCGAAAATGTAAGAGCTTTCACTATGGGTGCAGCAGAATGCAAAGCCGCATTGGGTGTATGAATGGCCCATAAAGAAGAGGGTGAAGTGGCCAGTCAAGGAATTGTTGGCCAGTAGACAGTGAAGGTTGTTGAAAATGTGGCTGAGGTATGCTAAAAACCTCAATGACGTAGAGATGGTTTGCATCTGTGAGCCAGAAGTTGGAGAAACCCTCAGTGATGAGGAAGGGAGATCGATTACATATCTCATGAACTGCCAAGAGAGAAGAGATGAATTTTCCAATTGCTAGGTGGGCAATGAGATGAGACCGTTGGAGGATCTCATAGACTGTCAGGAGGACAACATTGGAAATTCATATTGCCAGGTGGGCAATGGTATGATATTAACATAGGATCTCATAAACTGCCAGGTGGGCAGAAGTGGACTTTCAAGTTGCTAGGTGGGCAATGGGAAGAGATCAGTAGAAGGTCTTGCGTACTGTTAGGGGAGCAGTGGTGAAAGTTCAAATTTCCAGGTGGGAAATGAGATGGGATCACTGGATCTCATAGACTACCAAGTGGGCAGCAGAAGATTCCCAAATTGCCAGGTGGGCAGGGGAAAAGAGATGAGACTGTCTGAGAGTCTCATGAACTCAGAAGCCCAGTTGAGGCCAGAGCATGTGTTACAAATGTAGCAACAGAAGAAGGACAACCAACATAAACTTTCATGGAGGAAGAAATGGAGTAGACACTGACGTTTTTCGAAGAAGCAGAAGATGAGCATTCCACAAAATGGCTCAAAATGTTCAGCTGGGAAGCTGAACAGGAGATGACTGCAACACTGGAGCCTGCAGTAGAAGAGGAAGAAGACAGCATGGATTTTGTTGATCTGTGTGAAGAATTGGAATCCCTGGAGAGAAGGGTGATGGTGCAAAATTTGCACATTCAATAGGCTAAGTTGGAAGAAGACCTGGCAGAAGCAAAGCTATCAGAGAAGGAAGCTAAGTAGCAGCTCAGTGATAGGATTGCAGAATTGGAGTCTGCAACAGAGTGGCAACTCAATGCCACAAGAGAAGGTAAAGACAACATGGGAGATCAAGTTGATATTCCCACTGATAAGGACAAAGAAGTGCAGCTGAGGAGACTGCATAAAGAGAGACAGCCACTAGATTAGTTGGATGAGGTAATTGAAGCAATCGAGAAGCTAATGATCAGATCAGTAGAAGCAGTCAACAAAGGGAATATGAGCAGAGGAGAACCTACCATAGCAGTAGAAGAAACAGCAGCAGCGAAGCGATGGAGTGGATGAACAGCTCCAAAGAACTGTTTGGGATCCAGGTGGATTTCGACAACCATGCTGGGAAGCTCATGAGCAAGAGCTCATGAATTTCTCACAGTAGAGGAGTATGATGCAGGAGCATCGCTCCAAGCTAGCTACGTGCCAGCTAGCCAACACATCAAGTGCGCATTCAATGGAGAGGAGAGGCGCAACCCTCTCACTTTCAAATTTCAAATTTGAAAATTGTATTAAATGTTGTAAGGCTGGTAGAGCCAAAATCCATGCATGTGCGTAGGCTTTAGTTAAAGGTTTCCTTAAATGGTTGTAAGGCTAAGATCTAGATCTGATTCAGACTAGACAACCATTCAATGTAATTGAATGTAAATTAATGAGAGTTGGTGAGATGGAGGGAAGAGCTCGAGGAGCCCCTCTTTGTAAAAAGATCTTCTTTGAATCTAGATTTAGTTTAGGGGGAGAAGAGATGAAGCCGTGACTCTATTACAGGCAGAGCTTAAGCACATTTGTAAAGAGGCATTTTTATTAATACAAACAGAGAGCAGTTTTGCCTGCATGTTATTCTGTGTATGTTGATGAATGTCTTTATGTGTTTATGATATGTTGTAGATGTACGTTAGATGTTCATTTGCAGGGATAGATAGATTTTGTTATCTGTGGGTTTACTAATTTTACGTCTAGTTCTTTGTGGCTTCATGAAAGAGGTTGCATGACAGAGCACTGTGGGTTCTTTAAGCCAGTGCATAGAGTGCACTTCTGAATTCTGCGGAATTCTAGACAAAGACGTGCCAAGAGGGCGCACCAGAGGAAGTCATTGACTCAAGGAGGAAACTTCAAGGTTGTTGAACACCTTGAAGGAGAAACTGTGCAGAGGAGAGCACAGAGAGGAGAAACAGAATTGTTGAAGAATTCTATAAAGGCTCTATCAGGAAGGCATTGAGAAAATGCACAGGATGCATGAGGAGAATTCTATTTCGAGTTCGGTGAGAAGACAGAGTCATTGAAGATGTTGTAGAAGCTCTGCCAGGAGGGAATCGAGCGAGTGCAAGGAGTGCACCAGGCCAACATTCGGGTGAAGTGGTGATAAACAATCGTCTGAAGTCTTGTCAGGCACAAGGAGTGTGCAGAGGTGAGAAATTGTCTCAAAGTTCTTAAGATCAGGAAGGATCGCACCATTGTGTGAAAGAATCCTGCAAGGAGTGCAGAGGTCAAGAAGTTTGCAAGGTTTCAGAGAGAAGCAAGCTTAGGAGTGACAACGTTCCTAGAACGCAGGCGAGTTCATCAAAGTTAGATCGAGCTCAAAGAGGAAGCAAAAGCCGAGGCCTTTGAAATTTTGGAAATCTTCCAAGGGAAAGGAAGAAGGGCATGCTCAACGTAGAGAACAACTATCATTAGATTAGCTTGAGAGGCAAGATCTGGGTCATTGAAATCTACATCCAGATGCACTTAGGAAATCGCACAAGGAGGAGAGTAGATCTGGGCCGTCAGATCTAGCACCAAGGACCGATAGCCATCGGATCCGGGAGAAGGTACAAGGGTTTTAATCCTTGTGAAGTCACACAGAAGGGTAGAATGGACGGTGAGAGGCCTTTGTGAAAGAAGTGCCAAAGTTGTGAGAGTCGTTGGATCTTGTAGAGTTACAAGGTGGTTAGAGGCCAAATAAGCCCATCACCCAAGATTCGAGGATCAACGACAGTCGTTGATCTCATACAAGAAATCGCGAATTCAGGATTTGTGAGTTTGGAGGGCAGACCCAAATTCTTGGTTTCACAGAGTCTCGAGTTGCGAGGAGTAGGGAAGGAGATCCAAACCATTGGATCCAAGCCATGGGAGAACCGTTGGATTAGAACCTCCGCGTGGTATCGCGTATCGGGGATTCAGGGGTCGAAAGAATTTATTTTTGACTTTGAAGTCGCGAAGTGCCGAGCGTCGAGGGCTCATGCGAATACATGGCACATACGTTAGGTGGGGCCGTGGGGTTGACAGGTGGCATAACAAAAAGTACCCAGAGAAAAGTGGAAGCGGGTGACCGATGGAGGACACACATCACCTAGGAAGGAGTCAACCCATTGTTGACTTATCGCGTCTCGGGGATTCACAAAGGAGGATCATGAGGGTTCAACACTCCAACTCGCGAAGTCGCGAGTTGTGAGTAGTGCTGAAGGAGTCAACCCATTGATGATTTATCATGCTTCGGGATCTCGCAAAGGAGGAGCACGAGGGTTCAACACTCCAACTCGTGAAGTCGCGAGTTGCGAGTAGTGCTAGCACTTAGCCCTAACAAGTGGTTATGTGCGGAAGGCGCTAACAAGGAGGAGCCATACCCATATCGCATCTTGGGTATCAGGGGAAGGAGAAAGAGGAGTCAAGGGTATTCGACTCACGAACTCGCGAGTTGCGAAAGGTGCTTGTGCTAAGGCTGGGTTGTGGTCATGTGGAGGTGAAGACTCACACCTGGTGCATGTTGTGCAGGTGGAGTTTTCATAAGGACCCGTGGATCGGATTCGTTGAAGGTTCCAGCAGGGAACCAAAGGAGTTTCTTCGAGTCAAGGAGAATTTATAACGATCCTATGCGGATCTCAGCCCGAGGGTTGGGGGTCTACGTCAAGGTGGTATCAAAGCCAAGCCAGCTAGCCAACACATCAAGCGTGCATTCAATGGAGAGGAGAGGCACAACCCTCTCACTTTCAAATTTCAAATTTGAAAATTGTATTAAATGTTGTAAGGCTGGTAGAGCCAAAAGCCATGCATGTGCGCAGGCTTTAGATAAAGGTTGCCTTAAATGGTTGTAAGGCTGAGATTTAGATATGATTCAGACTAGACAACCATTCAATGTAATTGAATGTAAATTAATGAGAGTTGGTGAGATGGAGGGAAGAGATCGAGGAGCCCCTCTTTGTAAAAAGATCTTCTTTGAATCTAGATTTAGTTCAGGGGGAGAAGAGAAGAAGTCGTGACTCTATTACAGTCAGAGCTTAAGCACATTTGTAAAGAGGCATTTTTATTAATACAAACAGAGAGCAGTTTTTCCTGCATGTTATTCTGTGTATGTTGATGAATGTCTTTATGTGTTTATGATATGCTGTAGATGTGCGTTAGATGTGAATTTGCAAGGATAGATAGATTTTTCTATCTATGGGTTTACTGATTTTATGTCTGGTTCTTTGTGGCTTCATGAAAGAGGTTGCATGACTGAACACTGTGGGTTCTATAAGCCAGTGCATAGAGTGCACTTCTGAATTCTGCGGAATTCTAGACAAAGACGTGCCAAGAGGGCGCACTAGAGGAAGTCATTGACTCAAGGAGGAAACTTCAAGGTTGTTGAACACCTTAAAGGAGAAATTGTGTAGAGGAGAGCACAAAGAAGAGAAGCAGAATTGTTGAAGAATTCTGTAAAGGCTCTATCAGGAGGGCATTGAGAAAATGCACAGGATGCATGAGGAGAACTCTATTTCGAGTTCAGTGAGAAGAAAAAGTCACTGAAGATTATGTAGAAGCTCTGCCAGGAGGGCATCGAGCGAGTGAAGGGAGTGCACCAGGCCAACATTCGGGTGAAGTGGTGATAATGATCCAAGGGATCAAATTTTGCTCAAAAATTCAAAGTGCTCGGAATCACTTCAAATCGAACGGGAGCGTAGGCCTCATCATCATGAACCAAACACAACTCATTTGGGTTCAAACGAACGTCAGGAGAGAGAGAGAGAGAGATCGCATTCTGTTCAAAACGACAAATAGGCAAAAAAAAAGGGATGCTGACTGTACAGTCTGTACGGATGTTGACCTAGCAGTCCGTACGACATGTGGCAGGACCGTACGACACGTGGCAGAGATGAGTGGTAGACAGTTGGCAGTTAGGTGGATGAATAGTCTGCTAACACGTGGCATTTTCTGTCCAATGGTTTGGTGCCACGTGGCCCAGTCGTGGGTTGCCACGTGGCACCTTGTTATTGGTTGATGGTTTAAAATTTATGGAGTCCATGGGGATCGAACCCCGGACCTCCCCACCGATCCAAACCTTTGCAAAGTCCATGCTACCAACATACCACATTGTATTGCTTGTTATATGAATGGTTTCATATAAATTTAAATTTGAGTTGTTTAATAGTTGGCGCGGGGGCCCAGGCTGGGGCTAACATTACCATATGACATATAACAGCCCCAGCCCCCGATCGCATATAACATTACCATATGACCCATGGTCACACCGGATGCACGCGCATTTTGTATTGTGGTTCAAACGGTTATACAACCAATGACCCGCCATTTGTCCATTATCCATTTTCTTTTGGAAACGGAGCCCATTTTTGGACTTGCGCGCGGTCACATGGGTCACATGACCACATCCTTGGTGGTTAGGGGCTAGGCGCGCCCATAACCGTCCTACAGTTCGCACCAGTTGTGCGGTTGTGCCCGGTGTTGGGTTTTTTCACATAAATGCGCGTGGGGGCTAGGTTGAGGCAACAAGGGTGCATTTTGGCGATCCAGAGACAACAAGTTTGAAGGGGAACTTCCAGGAAGCCTATCTTCTTCAATTTTTGGCCAAACGATGTGCCGAAAAAGCCCAGCTAGGGGTTTTTGGACGTTCTGAAGCCATTGGAGCCATATATTTGGAATTTTGAGCATTGTAAAGCACATTTTTGAGCACTTTGAGCAAATAATACAAAAGATCCATTGGAAGCTAGACCAAGAGATGTAGCCCAAGAGAGGGGTGAACTCCTTTATCATTTGTTGTGTTATGTGTTTTATGTTCACTGTTATTGCTACTATTTATATGCATCTTGAATGAGTAATTTCCATAAAATTTGTGTTGCAAATTGATCCATTTTCATTTTAACACATAAAATAAAACTTGCAAATATTTTCAAGAATACAAGTCTTCTTCATTTTTAGATCAAGTTGGTATCAGAGCATAGGTTTTTGAAGACTTGATTATTTGAAAGTGTTTTGTTTTCTAATGCTCACAAGGTTGAAACTCACAAGAGGAGAAGGTCAACTTGTAGAGCCAAGTTCTCATCCTTCAAGGAGGAAGATTATATCATCACCGCAAGTTTCAAGGAGGCATTCACCAAGTATGGCTCAT
>ML839664.1:42850-58579 GCA_009831015.1 Picea engelmannii | reverse complement strand
TGGAAAAGAGTCAAGCCAAGTACAAGACAAGACATGACAAGCATCATGTTGATCACAGTTTCCAAGTTGGAGATGAAGTTTGGCTTTACATTAGTAAGGAGAGGCTTAAAGGAGAAGGTAAAAAATTGAAACCAATTCGATATAGTCCTTTCAAGATTCTTGACAAGATTGGTAACAATGCCTTCCATTTAGATTTGCCTCCTTATATGCAAATGTATGCAGTTGTTAATGTTGAGAATTTGAAATTGTATGAGCCTCCTTGTATTGATGAGCAAGGAGAACATGTTCAGATTCCTTCTATAGATGATTTTTCCCCAGAATATCTTACAGAACTGCATGAAGACACAATCCTTGACAGGAGAATGCGAACTTCAAAACGAGGAAATGTGGAGTATCTTCGAGTTGGTCTTAAAGGTACAAATCCAATCACATCCAAGTGGATTGAGGTTGGAAAGGTGACTGAGCTATACCCTCATCTTCAAATAGACTGAAAATAGTCTTTTGGAGGTCCAAAAGCTTTCCAATGGGGAGGTGTGATCCAGGGGATCAAATTTTGCTCAAAAATTCAAAGTGCTTGGAATCTCTTCAAATCGAACGGGAGTGTAGGCCTCATCATCGCGAACCCAATGCAACTCATTTGGGTTCAAACGGACATCGGGAGAGAGAGAGATATCGCGTTCTGTTCAAAATGACAAACAGACAAAAAAAAGGGATGTTGACTGTACAGTCCGTACGGATGCTGACGTGGTAGTCCGTATGACACGTGGCAGGACCGTATGACATGTGGCAGAGCTGAGTGGTAGACAATTGGCATTTAGGTGGACGAATAGTCTGCTGACACGTGGCATTTTCTATCCAATGGTTTGGTGCCACGTGGTCCAGTTGTGGGCTGCCATGTGGCACCTTGTTATTGGTTGATGGTTTAAAATTTATGGAGTCCGTGGGGATCGAACCCTAGACCTCCCCACCGGTCCAAACCTTTGCAAAGTTCGCACTGCCAACATACCACATTGTATTGCTTGTTATATGAATGGTTTCATATAAACTTAAATTCGAGTTATTTAATAGTTGGCGTGGGGGTCCGGGTTGGGGCTTAGCCCCAACCCCCGGTCGCATATAACATTACCATATGACCCGTGGTCACATCGTATGCACGCGCATTTTGTATTCTGGTTCAAATGTTTATACAACCAACGACCTTCCATTTTTCCATTATCCATTTGCTTTTGGAAACGAAGCCCATTTTTGGACTTGCACGCAGTCACATGGGTCACATGACCACGACCTTGGTGGTTAGGGGCTAGGCGTGCCCATAACTGTCCTATAGTTCACACTAGTTGTGCGGTTGTGCCCGGTGCTAGGTTTTTCCACATAAATGCGCACAGGGGGCTAGGTTGAGGCAACAAGGGTGCATTTTGGAGATCCAAAGACAACAAGTTTGAAGGGGAACTTCCAGGAAGCCTATCTTCTTCAATTTTTGGCCAAACGAGGTGCCAAAAAAGCCCAGCTAGGGGTTTTTGGACGTTCTGAAGCCATTGGAGCCATCTATTTGAAATTTTGAGCATTGTAAAGCACATTTTTTAGCACTTTGAGAAAATAATGCAAAAGATCCATTGGAAGCTAGACCAGGAGATGTAGCCCAAGAGAGGGGTGAACTCCTTTATCATTTGTTGTGTTATGTGTTTTATATTCACTGTTATTGTTGCTGTTTATATGCGTCTTGAATGAGTAATTTCCATTAAAGTTGTGTTGCAAATTGATCCATTTGCATTTTAACACATAAAATAAAACTTGCAAATATTTTCAAGAATGCAAGTCTTCTTCATTTTTAGATCAGATAGATAGTCATCTGAAGGCTCGTCAGGCACAAGGAGTGTGCAGAGGTGAGAAATTGTCTCAAAGTTCTTAATATCAGGAAGGATCACACTGTTGTGTGCAAGAATCCTACAAGGAGTGTAGAGGTCAAGAAGATTGCGAGGTTTCAGAGTGAAGCAAGCTTATGAGTGACAACGTTCCTAGAATGCAGGCAAGTTCATTAAAGTTAGATCGAGCTCAAAGAGGAAGCAAAGGCCGAGGCCTTTGAAATTTCAGAAATCTTCCAAGGGAAAGGAAGAAGGGCATGCTCAAGGTAGAGCACAACTGTCGTTATATCAGCTAGAGAGGCGATATCTGGGTCGTTGAAATCTATGTCCAGATGCACTCAGGAAAGCACACAAGGAGGAGAATAGATCTGGGCCATCAGATCTAGCACCAAGGACCGATAGTCGTCAGATCTGGGAGAAGGTACGAGGGTTTTAATCCATGGGAAGCCACACAAAAGGGTAGAATGGACGGTGAGAAGCCTTCGTGAAGGAAGTGACAAAGTTGCGAGAGTCGTTGGATATTGTAGAGTTACAAGGTGGTTAGAGGCTGAAGAATCCCATCACCCAGGATTCGAGGATCAACGACAGCCATTGATCTCATACAAGAAATTGTGAATTCGAGATTCGTGAGTTTGGAGGGCAGACCCAAATTCTTGGTTTCGTAAAGTCCCGAGTTGCGAGGAGCATGGAAGGAGATCCAAGCCACAGGAGAACCGTTGGATCAGAACCTCTGCGTGGTATCGTGTATCGGGGGTTCGGGGGTTGAAAGAATTTCTTTTCGACTACGAAGACACAAAGTGCTGAGCGTCGAGGGCTCATGCGAATACATGGCACATCCCTTAGGTGGGGCCGCGGGGTTGACAGGTGGCATAACAACAAGCGCCCAGATAAAATTGGAAGTGGGTGATCGATGGAGGACACACGTCACCTGGGAAGGAGTCAACCCATTGTTGACTTATCGTGTCTCAGGGATTCACAAAGGAGGAGCACGAGGGTTCAACACTCCAACTCGTGAAGTCGCGAGTTGCGAGTAGTGCTGAACGAGTCAACCCATCGCTGACTTATCGTGCTTTGGGATCTCTCAAAGGAGGAGCACGAGGGTTCGACACTCCAACTTGCGAAGTCGCTAGTTGTGAGTAGTTCTAGCACTTATCCCTAGCCGATGGTTATGTGTGGAAGGTGATAACAAGGAGGATCCATACCCATATCGCATATCGGGTATCGGTGGAAGGAGAAAGAGGAGTCGAGGGTCTTCAACTCATGAACTCACGAGTTTTGGAAGGTGCTTCTGCTAAGGTTGGGTTGTGGTCGTGTGGAGGTGAAGACTCACACATGGTGCACGTTGTGCAGGTGGAATTTTCATAAAGGATCTATGGATTGGATTCGTTGAAGTTTCTGACAGGGAACCAAAGGAGCCGCTTCAGCTCAAGGAGAATTTAGAATGATCCTATGTGGATCTTGGCCTGAGGGTCGGGGGTCTGTGTCATACAGTTTCCTTCGTACATGATTCGATCAGTTCTACCTCAACCCATTTTTTTAAATACTTAACTGCAATGATGATATGTTTTTCTCTTGTTGTTTTATCTCTCTTTGGAAATGGGTCGAAAAAGTTGATTTCCAAAATTTCAAACAATATATTAGGGTTTATCAAGTTTAAAGGAATCTTGTTTTTTCACAGGGATTGACCCATCCGATGACAAATGTCGAATTTTTTTATGTTTGTTCAACAATCCTTATGTAAAGTCAGCCACCAAAGGCCTACCCGAAGAATCTTATATCTTATTGTGTCAACTTGATAATGGCTTCCTACGGGGCCAGTGTAAGACTCATCCATTATTTCTTTTCTTTTATTTTCCAAAGCACATCTCCTTAATATATCACCAGGTCCTAGTTTATAAATGTATCCATTCATGAGAGTAAATGGTAGTGCTTTTAACACTAGAAGCTTCTACTTACTTTCAAGGAGATATTATGGATCTCTCCCCTCCTCCAAAAATTGTACTATTTCTTCCAAATCCTTAGCGGTGGCCTTGACCCATAATATATGAGCACCAGGTAGGTCATCGTCTATCTCGAACAATAAGAATGAGAGTTGGTGTGTGATTTATATTTTTTTATAGACAATACATATTGATTTGATAGAGAAGAATGATCACAGTCCTTTTATTGGTATTTCTTCTATTGACCAACACTCTTTTTCATTCGACTTGTAGTTTTTCCTTTTCCAATTATACAATTTAATGTATGAGTTTTTCCCAATGGACAATATGGAACTAAACAAGATTTTGCCTTTTTCATTTGGTTAGAGATTGTGTTTTTCGTTATTCATGACCTGGTATAATCACCGAGCCTCCTGATCTTCATCCCATGTTTCAACCCATGGTTTTCCTTCTTTTGGGTCGAGAGGTATTATGATATTCCTACCACTTCCTTTAATCTTGATCCTATCTCTTTCAATAGAGATAATAGATTTCATGTTTATATCTTATTAGCACTCTATAAATTTGTTTGGCTCATAAAAAATATGATCGAGGTAACCTACAAACCAACTTTAGAGCTGGGTACTAGCCTACTCAGCTCAGAGAGGGATCTCTCCTGTCACTTGGTATTCAATAAATGAATTTTATTTAACAATCAATGGCTAGGTTTTGTTGCTTTGAAAGGAGTTTTTATAATTTTGTTGGCAAGGAAGGGTAGGGACACTTAGGGCTATGGAGACAAACTTCTGAAATGAATGGAAGCATTGAGTGGTCGATAGAACTCTCCAGAGGATAAAGGATAACTGAGGCGATAAATATAAGTTATAAATTGTAAATTTGTAGAGTGTAAGAAGAAAGGAAAAACATATAACTGTATCAGAGTATTAAATAAATGAATTCTGACATTAGTTAGGAAGAGCTTATCATAGTTTAAATTGCTTAAGCCAAGAGCATAAAAAGATGAATTCTGGGCATTTAACTTTCCAATTTAAACAGAAGACAATGTAAATGAAATCAGAAATACAAGAAATGCATACAAAGAGAGGACACAAAACTCATATCACCACCATTAGAATATTTTCATGGAAACTTCAAGACTTTTGCATGTGTATTCTATTCGGTTTCAGAAAATTACATTCAAGTTCCGAATAGCTAAAATCGTTCCCTTGCACTTCTGTCAACCTCTAATACATTTGGAAATCCTAATATTTATACAAGTTGAGTTCCTTAGGTTTGAAACCGATTATAATGATTAAAATGAAACATTTCGGTTTTGAAATCGATTACAATAATTAGCAAGAAAACGTTCCATGATCCGGATTTTGTCTCTTATGGAATTTTTGTTTCTTTCTTTTCCACCTGTTCTGATCTGGTCTTCCACGTGATATTCCATCTTTAGTGACATCTGGACATCATCTTCTAGACCCTGGAAAAATGCCTTTTGTCTTACCCAACCACACTATCTCCTTCCATTGCAAGTCAGAAGGGATATCATAATCTATCATTTTCTTTATCAAAATCTCCAGGTCAATGCAATAAGCATATGACATGACTGGTAGTCCAAGTTTGACTATTTTGAATTGATTCAGAATCTCAAATTCTATAATCAAATGCTCAACTAATGTAGCTCCTTTCATATTTTCCTCCGAGGTTTCGAACTTGGATTGATTCGTTCTACACTGAGTGAGGCGAGCATTGTATTCTTCCTGATCATAAAATTTTCCTTTGCCATCCCAAAATGGTGGAAGGCCTTTGATAAAAAATTCTTCAAACAAATCCTTGAACTCTTGCACACTTTTCTCCATCTGTGTTTCCTTGGTTTGGATTGATTTCAACAGGTTATGTTTAGCAATAACCCTCCTGGCCCAGATAATCAATGTAGTCTTGTCTTTAACTCCAATAGTCTAAAGGTATATAGTAGGAATGGAGTTGAGTAGATTTATGGTGTTTTGGGCCCATTCTAATGGTTTCTTTGCTAAAGTTTCATTCACAATAGTGCACCTGCTTATGGTTGTGATGGCTACGCTGTCTTTATCATTAATGAAATTCAAATATACTCTGAACTTGGCAACTTCAATATATGCAAAGTCCTAGATGATATGCTTTCCCCCCTGCAATAGTCCTTTGCCTCTTAATCTCATCTTCAATTTATTTATCCTTTCCTGCAAGACTTCATTCTCCTTTTGAAATTGATTATTTCATCTTTTGCCTGCATCTCCTACTTCAATTTCTCTATGCTTCCTTTTATCCCTTTGATTTATCCTTCTTTCAGGATAACTTGTGACATATCATGGACAAGTGCTTCAGTGTTTGGCCCAACTTCTGCATCAGGAGGTACAACTACAACCCTGTTTAGAAATTATGTCTACTCTTGTGACCACTTCACCTTTTCTCATTCTAGCTGCAACACCCTAGCCTTGTAGTCCAATGCCTCTTGACGAAGTGTTTCATTTTCTTGTTCTAGAGAAACTAACTTTGTTGTTTGTGGATTCTCTATAGAAGAAATTTTCAATTTCTTCTTCAAAATTTGAATTAATTTATCTTTCTCATCCAATGATGATTTCAACCCTCGGGGGCATTCAGATTCCAGCCTCTTGACCTGAGTCTACTAAGCTCTACTAGATTATTTTTCTTGCCTTAACTTCCCTTCCAATTTCATTTCATAAGATGATGGCTTTGAATTCTTCAAGCTTAAACTTAGGTAATCAGAATACAACATATCACTGGTATTCTTATGGAATTTGACCTTGTATGGATCACTGATGTTGTCATACCTTATCTTTATCTCAGATACTTTTTCTTCATCTACATATGCAATGTTAAAGGTCCTCTTTAAACATCCCTTACTGTGAACATAGAATATTTATGTTGAGAAACCTTTTCCACTTCAGGGACTAAATCCCTCATCTCACCCAGAGCTATGTTTCCCTTCTCAGCATAATGTTTTCCCAAATCTTCTTTAGATTGATAAGTTTCCTCATATGTTTTATCAAATATGTGTTTCTTGCTGCTAAAGTTTCTTGATCCACCTTCACTTTTTATTTTTCTTTTATTTTCAACCTCTACAGTGCTAGTGCCACTTTCCATCATATCCAGATTTACTTGTTCTCTAGGATCTTCCTCCTCTAAATCCAATATCTATGGAGATTGTGTAATATTCATATTCTTAGGAGCAGTCTATTGATCAATGGTTCCCATGGCCTCTGAACTGCTTCTCTTGTTGTAAACACTCATCCTATGAACTTTGACTATCAATCTCTGAGAAGATTGTTGCGTTTGACTTTATTGCAGGGTTTCCTCCACTTGTTGTGTTTGAATTTGTTGCAAGGTTTCCTCCACTTGTTGTGTTTGAATTTGTTGCAGGGTTGCCTCCACTTGTTGTGTTTGATTTGGTTGCAATATTTCTTCCATATCAACACAGACTTCTAGATTTTCCATCTTATCAAAACCTTCAACCTGTTCATGCTCATAAGGGGTTTGTTTGTTCATGAATCTTCTCTTGGATATAATTTGGTGTGGATCATATATTCTTCCCTGTAGTTGTGAAAAAAAAAAATCTTTGATATTTGCTTGAATTTGAGATAAGCATGATCTAGTTTTGGCAATGAAGGGGCTAATGATAAAAGGGAACTTGAGGTTGGAGGCTTTGCGCAAATTTAGGAAATTCTTTGTCTCAGATATAATTCTTTGCCTGATGAATTCAAGGGAAAATATTCTAGGGGTCATAACAATAGGAAATAGATAGGGGGATTCATGACAACCATAAACCCATATTATTGTTGAGTTCATGAATAGTACCCAATTCCCCACTTTGTTCTCTGGATTTGATTGTAGATAGCTCCTCGTGTCATACAAAACTCTAGGTAGGATGGTGTTGAAAATCAAACTGTAAACTCTGGACATGACTTTGTTTATGAAGATAAGAAATGTAATCCTTTTACATTCGATTGATACAAATGTTGCTTCAGGAAATTCTCTCTTATTGGTTTCCAGGAAAATCTTCAGTAGATAGGTGTGGTATCTGAAATGCCTTAGAGAGCAAAAATTCACTAGTTGTTTATGGATATTATCATCTATGAATTGATCAAAACTGATGCAGACTGACAGAATAGACTTTGACTTAAAAAAGGTCAAAAGGAAATCGAGCATGACTTCAACCACATGGTTTTCATTGTCTAAACCTAAAACTTGACTCAAAAGGGAACACACCCATTGGACTTCAATAACCATTATACTCACATTCATTGGCAAAGATAGGCCCTCTGAAAAATGTTTTGGTTTGACAATTGTTTGTAAAAATAGATCTCAGACCTCTGATGGACATTCTATGTATACCCTAATTAGATTTTCTTCATTGAAATGTTCATAATTTGCGGAAAAAGACTCGGGTATACTGAGGGACTCTCAAATTGATAGACTCTCTACCCTACACATGACCTCAGACCCTCGTTTATAATGTTCTTTCTTTATGTGAATATTGTTCGACGCACCAACCTATAAATTCGGGAAAAGGGAAAGCGATTTCGACAACATAAGGGACTATGGTGGCCTAGATTGCTTCAAGGAATGATATACACCTTCCTACTTTATCGGGCAGGTTTCTTCTGGACACAGAGATGGGTAAAATGGTGATTTCGGTATCAAAAACATTTGAATCTCGGTCAATTAGGGTTTATTCATTCTCCAAAGGATCTTGTTTAGTTACTGAGGTTATAATAGGATCCATGGTTGTGATGAAAATTACCTGGAAACGAGTGGAAATGGCGTGCAATTGATGTACTGTTGAGATGCAATTGAAAGAAGGTGGTCGTGCCAAGGTTCAAATGGTCCAGTGTTCGAAATAATAATAAAATAAATAACAAATTCCCTTTTATACTTTTCCAAATTTCAGGGGCATGAGGAAGTGGTTTGGGGCAACCCACTTTTCACCCTGAAATGCACTTGGTGTCACCACATATACCTGAATGAAAACCACAGTTTAAATTTTGGCCCGCTCTCCAAAATTAACCTTCGCATAGTTTCTCCCCCCGAAATCATCCTCGACCGTCGATCTTGAGAGGTCACGATCTGTGACGCGTCGGGCCCCATCAACTTAGCACTCCTTCCAGATTTAGCTATTTCCTGCCATATTTAACCGCTTCCTTGGTTTATCAGGCTTCCAAACCAGTTTAGTGTCTCACTAGATCCTGAAATCTTGATTTCACATAAAAAAATTAATGGTGACTAACATATCCCAAGATCAAAGATTACTAATGTGGGTTACATAGGGATACCTTCAACCAACTCGATCACTTCAAAGTTGATTTCCATCAAAATTCCCATTATGTGTGTTTTCACATTTTTAAGTGTTCCAATTAGTTCTATGAATATTTGATCCGCCAACTTCAAGTAATTCATTGTGGGTTCCAGTGTAGGTCTTCCAAGTTATTTCCTTGGATTGCAGAGAAGATATTAACTTGTGAACACAAATAGATGACGACTTATCAAACCATATAACCTTTGATTTCAAGGTCGACTTGGGGGTTGTAGTCGTCGATATGTTTTTCTTGTGATAACTGTCGAAGGATTTTGTATGGTTGGTGATCTTCCTTATATTCCCTTAGAACGTTGACCAAGTCGATAAGTCATCCAACCAACTGCTTCTCTTTTAAAAATTGTAGGAACTCATATAGGATATTATATTTAGTAGTTGTTGTATTCTATTGTCTTCCCTTACTTCCACTCACTTTATCTTGATCAATATTCTTGAAAAAATTCAGTGCTTTCTGCAATAGTTTATCTTCTCGATCCAGGTTTGGGTAGGTACTTTGATTCCCCAATTTTCAAACTGGTGATTCTTTGTTCATGTAGTTATCTCGACCTTCTCTTGATATTATGGAGATGTGAATATTCTTTGAGTCGAGAACTTATTGTTTTGGCATAGTGTATAGAATATTTACATTCCTTTTATTCATTACTTTTTCTAAAACTATTGGACAATCTTCAAGCGAGTGATCACCCACTCCACATATATTACAAAATTTTAGGTCAGTTTTGTCTTTAATGGGATAGTCGGGGATAATATGGTATTCTTTCCAAAAGTTGAAGCAATAAAATAAAATTTGACCACGTCCTCGACCTCCTTGACTACGTTTTCCTCTAAAACCTCCTCTGCCTTGATAACCACCTCTACCATGACCTTGGTATCCATTTCCATCTCCCTGGTTGTCATTTTTTTCAGTTGCCTATGTGTGATATATTGTATAATATCCATCTTATTCCACCCATTCAATTGAAATTCTTGCATTGAGTGGCTATTTTCTTCACATATAAGGCACCACTTCAGTCTGGTGTTTTTCAAGTTGCGTGAACATTCTCTGGTTTTGTGATTTGTCATAAATTGAAAAATGTCGCAACATATTTCAATTTTGACTCAACAAATGTTGGTATCTCTTTCTAGTGCATCACTAAATTTATAGTAGTATTTTGTGTTCCCTTCATTTGAACAAAGGGTGCACTAGAGTTCATTTCACCTCGTGGTCACGCTCTTTAAAGATTGTTGTAAAATTTCCCTCTTTTCTTCTAATCTTGTTTCAAGTGACAAGGAAGTCAATAGTTCATCATTGTCTGTTTCTATATGTTGATTCTTTTTCAAGTCTTCTTCGCATGTTTGGATGCCATTCTTTCTTAGTGGTGCTAAAATTTTCTATAGTAATCCTGCGACATACCACTGAACTAGGAGATTTCCATCAATAACATACAATATTTGACTGAGCAGATCTTTAAATATTTTGTCATACTCACGTAATGTTTCTCCTAGGATTTGTTTGATTTATTTGAGCTTCTGTGCTTCCAGGTGTCTGATGCCCTAAGCCTTGAAGAACGTAAGTTTTTCTTAATTTTTTCTTTTGACTGTATTTTATTTTCCGTGAAATTCATGAACCAAGTGAGTTCTCTGGCTCGTAGTTTTGAACTAAACTGTGCCATTTTTTTTTATCTTTGTCTGTAACGTCGACAACATCCCAAAATTTCTCACAAACAAACTAGTGCCATTTGGGATCCCCATCTCCCTCATAAAAAGGTATGTGATTTAGACCCATCTTGGTTTTATTCAGAGGCTTTGAACTTGGAACAATAGGAAGAGTTTGTGTTTATTGATTTATCAGAGAAGTCGAATAGGAGGTCAGTCTTACTTCGACTTGGGGAGTCAATTGCTAAGTGATTGAATTGATTGGCACAATCAGTTGTTGAAATTTAGTCAGTTTGTGCTCAGTTAGTATTTCAACTTCTTCATTTGTTGGGGTTATTGAATCCATCTAGAAACTCTTGTCTATATATTCGACGGACCGTCTTTCAAAAGGAGAGGTCAGTTAATCTCGTTTGTCTGTTGATTTAGATTCTTCTTCTTATATGAGTAGATTAGACAAGGGGGGTGATTATGTGAGATATTTACTATGGAGGAGTACATCCTCTTCGTGAATTTGATTTATTTATGGAATTTCAATCAAAATTCTACCATGCATGTTGTCGTTCTAATTTATTTTGTACCACACCTTGGAAGATTAAGGATCTATATGAAGCCTCTTATGGAGGAAGTATATTATATGCAAGCTAAGATATTTAATGGGGTATTGATGTATCGTGGGTCCCAAGTCATCAACATCCATACTTTTGAATGTGTCTATTAGTTGAAGGGCGTCATTTCTTTCCTCTACAATTATAGACTTTTTCTCCTCTCGGGAATTGTCGGGGATGCCTCTATTGCCAAATATGTTTGAACAATTACAAACTCAGACTGCTCACGTGCTCCAATGATCTACCATTCCTATAATTTATTTCTATTTTAACTCTGGGGATCCCTTGCATTACACATTTCATCTCTCCTCTTTTTCATTTTGTCTCGCTCCAATTTTGGAATGTCGAGTGAGGGTTTATGAATCTACATTTAATGACGTGCAGTCTTCCTCTTTGATTATAGCATATGTCTTCTTTTAGTTATATTCCTCCTTACTTCTGACATTATTCTCTTCGGTGTGTTCAGTTTAGAATATGGCATCTCATGGAACATAGACCCCCACATCGTTGACTCGACTTACTCAAATTCAATGATTTTAGCCAAAGTTTCCATGCTCATTTTTGTAGGAAACTATTATATCTTTGTAGTCGAATTCTAGAAAATATTCCCAGTCTCTTGGTTTCCTCTCCTAGTTGGAATTTAGTTGCGGTGTGCTGAGAAGAGGTCGGTATTCCAAAATATTCTCAACTCCCTTATCTAACAATAACTTATGCAACAGAGAAGGTACAATACAAAGGAAACTATCGTGAAGATAAATGCATAATTTATATTTAACCGTGTCGAATTATTTTTTGTCTTCAATTGCTTGTTCCTTCAATATAATCTTGAGCAATTCTCTCAACCCACTCATGTAGGTTTTTTCAACTTTCATTGGTTATTTTCAACATCAATTGTTCATCCAGAGTAAGTTTACGCATTAGAAGGTTGGTTGATGTACTTGAATAATGCTTCATGAATAGCTTCAAAGAATTTCTCATGAATTTCTATGAAGAATTATGCTTGTGCCTCAAACAGAGTCAGTCCTTGCATAATTTTTGATATAATTGTTAATCTCATTCTCCCACCGCTCATGTATGTCTTCCAATCTCAACATCTATGTGTGCATTATTTTACATGCTCAAGTTCATAAGTATTGAAAATAGAACAAACGTTGTAATATAGGGGAATGTATGGATATATTATTAGTAGTGCTTCACATAGAGAAATATACACAATGCATTAATATACAAGAACACACATAGACGTACATAAAAGAATAGAAGAAGTAGTACAGAGACCAACAATATGCACATGATATTATGATAAAACAACCTTCTTTTCTCTATTACATAAACACATATTTATTATTGTAAATTTAGTTACAAGGAAGTTGGAACTATCTAACTGCCTCGGTCGGTCGACCCGACTGGGTGATCGACCGAATTACATACATGACTAGATAGTTGACTAACTTACATGTTTGACTTGGTTGACTGTCATGTCTAGTTGACAGAGTTCACTAACCCCTACAATAGGGAGCACTAGTTCTCTTTGTGAAGAAGACAGATGGGACCTTGAGGATGTGCATTGACTTTGGTCAACTAAATAAAGTTACAATGAAGAACAAGTACCCTCTTCCTAGAATTGATGATCTCTTTGATCAACTAAAAGGAGAAAATGTATTTTCCAAGATAGACCCGTGATCAAGATACCATCAAGTGAGAATCAAAGATGAAGTTATAAGTAAGACAACTTTTAGAACCATGTATGGGCACTATGAGTTTGTAGTGGTTCCATTTGGATTAAAAAATACACAAGCTATATTTATGTTCCCGATGAATGACATATTCATAAATTACTTGGATAAGATTGTCATAGTCTTCTTGGATGACAAACTTATCTATTCTAATTCAGAGGAAGAGCATGAGAAACACTTGAGGATGGTGTTACAAGTGTTAAGAGAGAATCACCTATATTCCAAGCTGAGCAAATGTTCATTCTACCGAAGTTAGATCCATTATTTGGGCCATATCATTTCTGAGGAAGGCATAGCAATGGATCTAGAAAATATTAAAGCAACCAAAGAATGGGAAACATCGAGGAATGTAACATAAGTTAGGTATTTCATGGGACTTGTAGGTTATTACAAGATATTTATTGGAGGATTTTCCAAGATTTCTCACCCAATAACTTCTTCACAAAAGAAGAGGATACAATTTGAATGGAACTGTCAGTGTGAAGAGAATTTTCATCTTTTGAAGGAATTAATTACAAGTGCACCAATTTTAAACAGTGTTGATCCGAATGCGAATTTTGATGTGTGCACATATGCATGCAGGGAAGGGCTTAGTGGAGTCCTTACCCAAAATGGGCATGTAGTATGTTATGAGTCAAGGAAATTGAAAGAGCATGAGAGTAACTATTCCACACATGACTTAGATTTGTCATCCATAATTCATACTTTAAAAATGTGCAGGAATTATCTCATGGGAAATAAGTTTGAGTTGAGGATGGACCATAGTGTTCTGGAATATTTTTTTGAATAGTCAACATTAAATGCTAGACAAGCTAGATGGCTAGAATTGATCAATGAATATGATTTTGATATAAAACATATCAAATTTAAGGAGAAAGTGGTAGATGCACTCAGTAGGAGGGTGCATGAAATGCATGCTACAACCTTAAGAATGTACAAGACAGATTTGAAAATCAGAATTCTAGAGGCTATAAAATCATACCATCTTTATTTACAAAATAAGGAAAGAATACAACAAGGTAAATTGCAATAGAAATATAAATACTATCAACTAGAATAGGATGGGGTTTTATTGCATAGTAACAAAGTTTATGTTCCTAATTTTCAAAAATTAAAAAATTTGATGTTAGAAGAAATGCATAATGTTCCTTATGTTGGACACCCACAATATCATTATAAAATTGCATCCATAAGAAGCCAATATTTTTGGCCAGATATGAAGAGATATGTGGCTAAATATATATCTAGATACATGGAGTGTCGAAAGGTAAAGGTTGAGCATAACATCCAATTGGATTTCTATTGACATTGCCCATTCTTGAGTGGAAGTGTGAAGTTGTTTCCATCATGGTAGTGGTGGATAAACTCACAAAGGAAGCCTATTTTATTCCAATGAAGTTAACTCACAAGGAAACCAACATTGTTGATATTTAGATAAAGGAAATTTGCAGTCTACATGGTGTGCCTAAGGCAATTATTTCAGACATAGATTCCAAGTTCACATCAAATTTATGGAAGGGATTATTTAAATGTTTTGGAACAAATTTAAATTTTAATACATCATATCATGCAGACTCAGATGAGAAGACAAATAGGGTCAACCAATTAATTGAAGACATGTTGAGAATGTATATGGACAAACCATCTAAATGGGAACATTATCTTTATTTAGGAGAATTTGCATACAACAATGGGTATCATGCATCATTGAAAATGAGTCCATTTGAAGTATTGTATGGTAGAAAGTGCAACACTCTAGTGAGTTGGGATAATCCAGTAGAAAGAGTAGTTCTTGGGCCTGAAATGCTCAAGGATATGAAAGAGAAAATGATTAAAATTAAAGAGAACTTGAAGGAAACCTAGGATAGAGAGAAAATCTATGCAGACAAGGGCAAAATAGTTAGAGAGTTCCAAGTGGGAGAACCTTTTTTCCTGAAAGTTAAACAAAAGAAAAGTTATCTAAAGTTGGGAAGTTGTCCCAAGTTGGCAACAAGATATTGTGGTCCATTCGAGATATGGATAGGATAGGACTAATTGCTTATGTGCTTGCATTACCTGCATCCATGCATGTACATAATGTATCTTTATTGAAAAAGTATGTGCATGATCCTAACCATGTCATTGAGTGGACTATGATTCATGTGGAGCTAGAAGGGAAATTTCATCTAGAGCCAATGCGTATCCTAGAATGGAAATTCAAGTTTCTCTAGAACAATCCATCAAGTAGGTAAAGGTCTAGTGGACCTACTACGACCCTAAAGACATGACTTGGGAGCTAGAATATGCAATGCAAGAAGCATACCCACATCTATTTTGAATTTTTGATGTAAAAATTGTATATATATGAACATATGTAAGGTGATGTGCACTAAGGACAGTGAAAAAATAAGGCGGAGGGGAATGTAACACCTCAATTTTGATCCCCACAATGTAATGTAATGTAAATATGTGAAATAGGATGTGAGACAAATAGCATGGCTGAGGGCCAAGGAATGTAAATGATGTAAATTAAATTTATAAATACATAAAAATACATCATTGGTCACGAGACAAGGGGGACTAAAACAATGGAGGGATATGACTCCACAAGAGAGGAAC
>ML839664.1:27262-42750 GCA_009831015.1 Picea engelmannii | reverse complement strand
TTTTTCTTGCCTTAACTTCCCTTCCAATTTCATTTCATAAGATGATGGCTTTGAATTCTTCAAGCTTAAACTTAGGTAATCAGAATACAACATATCACTGGTATTCTTATGGAATTTGACCTTGTATGGATCACTGATGTTGTCATACCTTATCTTTATCTCAGATACTTTTTCTTCATCTACATATGCAATGTTAAAGGTCCTCTTTAAACATCCCTTACTGTGAACATAGAATATTTATGTTGAGAAACCTTTTCCACTTCAGGGACTAAATCCCTCATCTCACCCAGAGCTATGTTTCCCTTCTCAGCATAATGTTTTCCCAAATCTTCTTTAGATTGATAAGTTTCCTCATATGTTTTATCAAATATGTGTTTCTTGCTGCTAAAGTTTCTTGATCCACCTTCACTTTTTATTTTTCTTTTATTTTCAACCTCTACAGTGCTAGTGCCACTTTCCATCATATCCAGATTTACTTGTTCTCTAGGATCTTCCTCCTCTAAATCCAATATCTATGGAGATTGTGTAATATTCATATTCTTAGGAGCAGTCTATTGATCAATGGTTCCCATGGCCTCTGAACTGCTTCTCTTGTTGTAAACACTCATCCTATGAACTTTGACTATCAATCTCTGAGAAGATTGTTGCGTTTGACTTTATTGCAGGGTTTCCTCCACTTGTTGTGTTTGAATTTGTTGCAAGGTTTCCTCCACTTGTTGTGTTTGAATTTGTTGCAGGGTTGCCTCCACTTGTTGTGTTTGATTTGGTTGCAATATTTCTTCCATATCAACACAGACTTCTAGATTTTCCATCTTATCAAAACCTTCAACCTGTTCATGCTCATAAGGGGTTTGTTTGTTCATGAATCTTCTCTTGGATATAATTTGGTGTGGATCATATATTCTTCCCTGTAGTTGTGAAAAAAAAAAATCTTTGATATTTGCTTGAATTTGAGATAAGCATGATCTAGTTTTGGCAATGAAGGGGCTAATGATAAAAGGGAACTTGAGGTTGGAGGCTTTGCGCAAATTTAGGAAATTCTTT
Source organism: Picea engelmannii (assembly GCA_009831015.1). Lineage (NCBI taxonomy): Eukaryota > Viridiplantae > Streptophyta > Pinopsida > Pinales > Pinaceae > Picea > Picea engelmannii. The sequence goes on along the minus strand of ML839664.1, from coordinate 41,706 downwards.
GTCTCAGATATAATTCTTTGCCTGATGAATTCAAGGGAAAATATTCTAGGGGTCATAACAATAGGAAATAGATAGGGGGATTCATGACAACCATAAACCCATATTATTGTTGAGTTCATGAATAGTACCCAATTCCCCACTTTGTTCTCTGGATTTGATTGTAGATAGCTCCTCGTGTCATACAAAACTCTAGGTAGGATGGTGTTGAAAATCAAACTGTAAACTCTGGACATGACTTTGTTTATGAAGATAAGAAATGTAATCCTTTTACATTCGATTGATACAAATGTTGCTTCAGGAAATTCTCTCTTATTGGTTTCCAGGAAAATCTTCAGTAGATAGGTGTGGTATCTGAAATGCCTTAGAGAGCAAAAATTCACTAGTTGTTTATGGATATTATCATCTATGAATTGATCAAAACTGATGCAGACTGACAGAATAGACTTTGACTTAAAAAAGGTCAAAAGGAAATCGAGCATGACTTCAACCACATGGTTTTCATTGTCTAAACCTAAAACTTGACTCAAAAGGGAACACACCCATTGGACTTCAATAACCATTATACTCACATTCATTGGCAAAGATAGGCCCTCTGAAAAATGTTTTGGTTTGACAATTGTTTGTAAAAATAGATCTCAGACCTCTGATGGACATTCTATGTATACCCTAATTAGATTTTCTTCATTGAAATGTTCATAATTTGCGGAAAAAGACTCGGGTATACTGAGGGACTCTCAAATTGATAGACTCTCTACCCTACACATGACCTCAGACCCTCGTTTATAATGTTCTTTCTTTATGTGAATATTGTTCGACGCACCAACCTATAAATTCGGGAAAAGGGAAAGCGATTTCGACAACATAAGGGACTATGGTGGCCTAGATTGCTTCAAGGAATGATATACACCTTCCTACTTTATCGGGCAGGTTTCTTCTGGACACAGAGATGGGTAAAATGGTGATTTCGGTATCAAAAACATTTGAATCTCGGTCAATTAGGGTTTATTCATTCTCCAAAGGATCTTGTTTAGTTACTGAGGTTATAATAGGATCCATGGTTGTGATGAAAATTACCTGGAAACGAGTGGAAATGGCGTGCAATTGATGTACTGTTGAGATGCAATTGAAAGAAGGTGGTCGTGCCAAGGTTCAAATGGTCCAGTGTTCGAAATAATAATAAAATAAATAACAAATTCCCTTTTATACTTTTCCAAATTTCAGGGGCATGAGGAAGTGGTTTGGGGCAACCCACTTTTCACCCTGAAATGCACTTGGTGTCACCACATATACCTGAATGAAAACCACAGTTTAAATTTTGGCCCGCTCTCCAAAATTAACCTTCGCATAGTTTCTCCCCCCGAAATCATCCTCGACCGTCGATCTTGAGAGGTCACGATCTGTGACGCGTCGGGCCCCATCAACTTAGCACTCCTTCCAGATTTAGCTATTTCCTGCCATATTTAACCGCTTCCTTGGTTTATCAGGCTTCCAAACCAGTTTAGTGTCTCACTAGATCCTGAAATCTTGATTTCACATAAAAAAATTAATGGTGACTAACATATCCCAAGATCAAAGATTACTAATGTGGGTTACATAGGGATACCTTCAACCAACTCGATCACTTCAAAGTTGATTTCCATCAAAATTCCCATTATGTGTGTTTTCACATTTTTAAGTGTTCCAATTAGTTCTATGAATATTTGATCCGCCAACTTCAAGTAATTCATTGTGGGTTCCAGTGTAGGTCTTCCAAGTTATTTCCTTGGATTGCAGAGAAGATATTAACTTGTGAACACAAATAGATGACGACTTATCAAACCATATAACCTTTGATTTCAAGGTCGACTTGGGGGTTGTAGTCGTCGATATGTTTTTCTTGTGATAACTGTCGAAGGATTTTGTATGGTTGGTGATCTTCCTTATATTCCCTTAGAACGTTGACCAAGTCGATAAGTCATCCAACCAACTGCTTCTCTTTTAAAAATTGTAGGAACTCATATAGGATATTATATTTAGTAGTTGTTGTATTCTATTGTCTTCCCTTACTTCCACTCACTTTATCTTGATCAATATTCTTGAAAAAATTCAGTGCTTTCTGCAATAGTTTATCTTCTCGATCCAGGTTTGGGTAGGTACTTTGATTCCCCAATTTTCAAACTGGTGATTCTTTGTTCATGTAGTTATCTCGACCTTCTCTTGATATTATGGAGATGTGAATATTCTTTGAGTCGAGAACTTATTGTTTTGGCATAGTGTATAGAATATTTACATTCCTTTTATTCATTACTTTTTCTAAAACTATTGGACAATCTTCAAGCGAGTGATCACCCACTCCACATATATTACAAAATTTTAGGTCAGTTTTGTCTTTAATGGGATAGTCGGGGATAATATGGTATTCTTTCCAAAAGTTGAAGCAATAAAATAAAATTTGACCACGTCCTCGACCTCCTTGACTACGTTTTCCTCTAAAACCTCCTCTGCCTTGATAACCACCTCTACCATGACCTTGGTATCCATTTCCATCTCCCTGGTTGTCATTTTTTTCAGTTGCCTATGTGTGATATATTGTATAATATCCATCTTATTCCACCCATTCAATTGAAATTCTTGCATTGAGTGGCTATTTTCTTCACATATAAGGCACCACTTCAGTCTGGTGTTTTTCAAGTTGCGTGAACATTCTCTGGTTTTGTGATTTGTCATAAATTGAAAAATGTCGCAACATATTTCAATTTTGACTCAACAAATGTTGGTATCTCTTTCTAGTGCATCACTAAATTTATAGTAGTATTTTGTGTTCCCTTCATTTGAACAAAGGGTGCACTAGAGTTCATTTCACCTCGTGGTCACGCTCTTTAAAGATTGTTGTAAAATTTCCCTCTTTTCTTCTAATCTTGTTTCAAGTGACAAGGAAGTCAATAGTTCATCATTGTCTGTTTCTATATGTTGATTCTTTTTCAAGTCTTCTTCGCATGTTTGGATGCCATTCTTTCTTAGTGGTGCTAAAATTTTCTATAGTAATCCTGCGACATACCACTGAACTAGGAGATTTCCATCAATAACATACAATATTTGACTGAGCAGATCTTTAAATATTTTGTCATACTCACGTAATGTTTCTCCTAGGATTTGTTTGATTTATTTGAGCTTCTGTGCTTCCAGGTGTCTGATGCCCTAAGCCTTGAAGAACGTAAGTTTTTCTTAATTTTTTCTTTTGACTGTATTTTATTTTCCGTGAAATTCATGAACCAAGTGAGTTCTCTGGCTCGTAGTTTTGAACTAAACTGTGCCATTTTTTTTTATCTTTGTCTGTAACGTCGACAACATCCCAAAATTTCTCACAAACAAACTAGTGCCATTTGGGATCCCCATCTCCCTCATAAAAAGGTATGTGATTTAGACCCATCTTGGTTTTATTCAGAGGCTTTGAACTTGGAACAATAGGAAGAGTTTGTGTTTATTGATTTATCAGAGAAGTCGAATAGGAGGTCAGTCTTACTTCGACTTGGGGAGTCAATTGCTAAGTGATTGAATTGATTGGCACAATCAGTTGTTGAAATTTAGTCAGTTTGTGCTCAGTTAGTATTTCAACTTCTTCATTTGTTGGGGTTATTGAATCCATCTAGAAACTCTTGTCTATATATTCGACGGACCGTCTTTCAAAAGGAGAGGTCAGTTAATCTCGTTTGTCTGTTGATTTAGATTCTTCTTCTTATATGAGTAGATTAGACAAGGGGGGTGATTATGTGAGATATTTACTATGGAGGAGTACATCCTCTTCGTGAATTTGATTTATTTATGGAATTTCAATCAAAATTCTACCATGCATGTTGTCGTTCTAATTTATTTTGTACCACACCTTGGAAGATTAAGGATCTATATGAAGCCTCTTATGGAGGAAGTATATTATATGCAAGCTAAGATATTTAATGGGGTATTGATGTATCGTGGGTCCCAAGTCATCAACATCCATACTTTTGAATGTGTCTATTAGTTGAAGGGCGTCATTTCTTTCCTCTACAATTATAGACTTTTTCTCCTCTCGGGAATTGTCGGGGATGCCTCTATTGCCAAATATGTTTGAACAATTACAAACTCAGACTGCTCACGTGCTCCAATGATCTACCATTCCTATAATTTATTTCTATTTTAACTCTGGGGATCCCTTGCATTACACATTTCATCTCTCCTCTTTTTCATTTTGTCTCGCTCCAATTTTGGAATGTCGAGTGAGGGTTTATGAATCTACATTTAATGACGTGCAGTCTTCCTCTTTGATTATAGCATATGTCTTCTTTTAGTTATATTCCTCCTTACTTCTGACATTATTCTCTTCGGTGTGTTCAGTTTAGAATATGGCATCTCATGGAACATAGACCCCCACATCGTTGACTCGACTTACTCAAATTCAATGATTTTAGCCAAAGTTTCCATGCTCATTTTTGTAGGAAACTATTATATCTTTGTAGTCGAATTCTAGAAAATATTCCCAGTCTCTTGGTTTCCTCTCCTAGTTGGAATTTAGTTGCGGTGTGCTGAGAAGAGGTCGGTATTCCAAAATATTCTCAACTCCCTTATCTAACAATAACTTATGCAACAGAGAAGGTACAATACAAAGGAAACTATCGTGAAGATAAATGCATAATTTATATTTAACCGTGTCGAATTATTTTTTGTCTTCAATTGCTTGTTCCTTCAATATAATCTTGAGCAATTCTCTCAACCCACTCATGTAGGTTTTTTCAACTTTCATTGGTTATTTTCAACATCAATTGTTCATCCAGAGTAAGTTTACGCATTAGAAGGTTGGTTGATGTACTTGAATAATGCTTCATGAATAGCTTCAAAGAATTTCTCATGAATTTCTATGAAGAATTATGCTTGTGCCTCAAACAGAGTCAGTCCTTGCATAATTTTTGATATAATTGTTAATCTCATTCTCCCACCGCTCATGTATGTCTTCCAATCTCAACATCTATGTGTGCATTATTTTACATGCTCAAGTTCATAAGTATTGAAAATAGAACAAACGTTGTAATATAGGGGAATGTATGGATATATTATTAGTAGTGCTTCACATAGAGAAATATACACAATGCATTAATATACAAGAACACACATAGACGTACATAAAAGAATAGAAGAAGTAGTACAGAGACCAACAATATGCACATGATATTATGATAAAACAACCTTCTTTTCTCTATTACATAAACACATATTTATTATTGTAAATTTAGTTACAAGGAAGTTGGAACTATCTAACTGCCTCGGTCGGTCGACCCGACTGGGTGATCGACCGAATTACATACATGACTAGATAGTTGACTAACTTACATGTTTGACTTGGTTGACTGTCATGTCTAGTTGACAGAGTTCACTAACCCCTACAATAGGGAGCACTAGTTCTCTTTGTGAAGAAGACAGATGGGACCTTGAGGATGTGCATTGACTTTGGTCAACTAAATAAAGTTACAATGAAGAACAAGTACCCTCTTCCTAGAATTGATGATCTCTTTGATCAACTAAAAGGAGAAAATGTATTTTCCAAGATAGACCCGTGATCAAGATACCATCAAGTGAGAATCAAAGATGAAGTTATAAGTAAGACAACTTTTAGAACCATGTATGGGCACTATGAGTTTGTAGTGGTTCCATTTGGATTAAAAAATACACAAGCTATATTTATGTTCCCGATGAATGACATATTCATAAATTACTTGGATAAGATTGTCATAGTCTTCTTGGATGACAAACTTATCTATTCTAATTCAGAGGAAGAGCATGAGAAACACTTGAGGATGGTGTTACAAGTGTTAAGAGAGAATCACCTATATTCCAAGCTGAGCAAATGTTCATTCTACCGAAGTTAGATCCATTATTTGGGCCATATCATTTCTGAGGAAGGCATAGCAATGGATCTAGAAAATATTAAAGCAACCAAAGAATGGGAAACATCGAGGAATGTAACATAAGTTAGGTATTTCATGGGACTTGTAGGTTATTACAAGATATTTATTGGAGGATTTTCCAAGATTTCTCACCCAATAACTTCTTCACAAAAGAAGAGGATACAATTTGAATGGAACTGTCAGTGTGAAGAGAATTTTCATCTTTTGAAGGAATTAATTACAAGTGCACCAATTTTAAACAGTGTTGATCCGAATGCGAATTTTGATGTGTGCACATATGCATGCAGGGAAGGGCTTAGTGGAGTCCTTACCCAAAATGGGCATGTAGTATGTTATGAGTCAAGGAAATTGAAAGAGCATGAGAGTAACTATTCCACACATGACTTAGATTTGTCATCCATAATTCATACTTTAAAAATGTGCAGGAATTATCTCATGGGAAATAAGTTTGAGTTGAGGATGGACCATAGTGTTCTGGAATATTTTTTTGAATAGTCAACATTAAATGCTAGACAAGCTAGATGGCTAGAATTGATCAATGAATATGATTTTGATATAAAACATATCAAATTTAAGGAGAAAGTGGTAGATGCACTCAGTAGGAGGGTGCATGAAATGCATGCTACAACCTTAAGAATGTACAAGACAGATTTGAAAATCAGAATTCTAGAGGCTATAAAATCATACCATCTTTATTTACAAAATAAGGAAAGAATACAACAAGGTAAATTGCAATAGAAATATAAATACTATCAACTAGAATAGGATGGGGTTTTATTGCATAGTAACAAAGTTTATGTTCCTAATTTTCAAAAATTAAAAAATTTGATGTTAGAAGAAATGCATAATGTTCCTTATGTTGGACACCCACAATATCATTATAAAATTGCATCCATAAGAAGCCAATATTTTTGGCCAGATATGAAGAGATATGTGGCTAAATATATATCTAGATACATGGAGTGTCGAAAGGTAAAGGTTGAGCATAACATCCAATTGGATTTCTATTGACATTGCCCATTCTTGAGTGGAAGTGTGAAGTTGTTTCCATCATGGTAGTGGTGGATAAACTCACAAAGGAAGCCTATTTTATTCCAATGAAGTTAACTCACAAGGAAACCAACATTGTTGATATTTAGATAAAGGAAATTTGCAGTCTACATGGTGTGCCTAAGGCAATTATTTCAGACATAGATTCCAAGTTCACATCAAATTTATGGAAGGGATTATTTAAATGTTTTGGAACAAATTTAAATTTTAATACATCATATCATGCAGACTCAGATGAGAAGACAAATAGGGTCAACCAATTAATTGAAGACATGTTGAGAATGTATATGGACAAACCATCTAAATGGGAACATTATCTTTATTTAGGAGAATTTGCATACAACAATGGGTATCATGCATCATTGAAAATGAGTCCATTTGAAGTATTGTATGGTAGAAAGTGCAACACTCTAGTGAGTTGGGATAATCCAGTAGAAAGAGTAGTTCTTGGGCCTGAAATGCTCAAGGATATGAAAGAGAAAATGATTAAAATTAAAGAGAACTTGAAGGAAACCTAGGATAGAGAGAAAATCTATGCAGACAAGGGCAAAATAGTTAGAGAGTTCCAAGTGGGAGAACCTTTTTTCCTGAAAGTTAAACAAAAGAAAAGTTATCTAAAGTTGGGAAGTTGTCCCAAGTTGGCAACAAGATATTGTGGTCCATTCGAGATATGGATAGGATAGGACTAATTGCTTATGTGCTTGCATTACCTGCATCCATGCATGTACATAATGTATCTTTATTGAAAAAGTATGTGCATGATCCTAACCATGTCATTGAGTGGACTATGATTCATGTGGAGCTAGAAGGGAAATTTCATCTAGAGCCAATGCGTATCCTAGAATGGAAATTCAAGTTTCTCTAGAACAATCCATCAAGTAGGTAAAGGTCTAGTGGACCTACTACGACCCTAAAGACATGACTTGGGAGCTAGAATATGCAATGCAAGAAGCATACCCACATCTATTTTGAATTTTTGATGTAAAAATTGTATATATATGAACATATGTAAGGTGATGTGCACTAAGGACAGTGAAAAAATAAGGCGGAGGGGAATGTAACACCTCAATTTTGATCCCCACAATGTAATGTAATGTAAATATGTGAAATAGGATGTGAGACAAATAGCATGGCTGAGGGCCAAGGAATGTAAATGATGTAAATTAAATTTATAAATACATAAAAATACATCATTGGTCACGAGACAAGGGGGACTAAAACAATGGAGGGATATGACTCCACAAGAGAGGAACCAGAGGGGGATAATGGGTCCAAAGGAGCCAAAGTCAAGAGTAATATAAAATTTTATTATAACCCAAAGTCCTTACCTTATCTTATGTACAAATCATATCAAGCTTGAGATACATGAATAAGTAGTTTGAGATGACTTATTTGAGTGTCAAGTCGGAAGTTAGATACATGCATACACAATCCTTTTTTTTGTAGAGTTTCCCATCTTTCTACCATCATTCTATCCATTATTCCATCCATCTCTCTACCTTCACGCCACTGGTACGAATTGCAAGAGAATGGGATCCAAGCTTGTAAGGGGGATGAATTGTATGACTATTGTGAAAATTTATACTAAGCATCTATGTAGATCCCAAAATTGAGATTTTCCTAGTTGTTCTGTGCTGGAGCCCGGGAAAAGGGGTGTGACAACCTGAGGGAATGCATTTCAAAGAAGGGGAGTTCTCTGGGTTGTGCAGACTGAAGGGGAAAAAATAGCTACTGATTGGAATGGTTGCATGAGTGAATAGGTTGAGAAATTAGTAGTAATTGGGTTGAGAAAGTCTTGCTCGTCCTTATGGATTCATTTCCCCAACATGTGTGTGCCCTCTATAGAAATAATTGGTGTAATCGTGCCTACGACTGGAAGAAACATCCCACGTCAGCATCTAGTTGGTGTATTTTATTATTAAAGATAAGTGTTCTATTATTGGTGATTCTATATTGTTTAGTATGTGTGAAAATGGGTTAAATTGTTGTTTTCCTAAATAATAGCTCAATGTATTATATTTATGTATTTTTATATGAATTGCATGAGTATGCATGTCATTTTGCATATATACTTTCATTATATGGCATAGAAGAATAAATATATGGTATCGTAGTTTAATAGTATGACGAATTTTGTGGAAACTGGAGAAAATTTCCGAGTACCCCACTATCCTAGTGGGTACCAAGGCGACTAGGTACATTACAGGAACCCATCAAGATTCGGTTACAACAAGTATTATTGATTTGGTATTTTACCAATTGTGGCTCGGTCCACTATTTAGAGTTTTTTGAGATGCAATAAATGAAATGCAACCACACTAATGTGAAAAATGCAGAATGATACTTGGGACAACCTAATAGAACCAAATATATAAACATAGGACCAGATATATCATTTCTTTTACCCTTAGAAAGAAGTTACTGCGTAAACAAGAACATAAATATAAGTAACCATATGCATTCTACAAAAGTTTGAAAATGAACAACTGATTATAGTACTATCCTTAATACTATAAACAAATAGTTATAGAAATAAACAAGATCAAGATACATTACTTATATAGGAGAATAGTCTACATTATAAAAGAACATCCTTACAAAAATTCCAAAACTTAGCTAAGTAGTAGAAGAAGTTCTACACCTCAAGGATCCATAATCAAAATTTGTCTAAAAACAACTCGGTCACCAATGACTTCTCCTCACTAGAATTTTACAAAGAAATTTACCAAAATTTTACAAGAAGAATACCCCCTCCCTAACAAGGGTATAAAGAAATTTTAAAAGAAATATTTTGGACCTTGTAGCTTTCTTTCTCTTTGGCCTTTTTGAACACGCTTTCTTAAATCTCTTCCTTTTTATAATTTCATCATTTTCTAACCAAGAATTTTAAATAAATTTTATATTGCATCACCTTTGTCTTTTGTAAAAATTTCCCTTCATCTTTATCTTCTGTTTCATAACTTTGCAAAAGAACTCAAGATTATTACATTTTACTTACACCCAAAAAGTGCAAATTTACAATGAAAAAGTGAATCAATCTTGGGCTCGAAATCCTTCGCTTTGATGATATGCTAATGAGCCCTTTTTTGGCATAATTTCTCTTGCTACACTTTCCGAGCTCCATGCATACACAAACTTTGGCACATGGGATTGTAAAATTTAAAATTCTTGAACTTAGATGGTCCTCTTCCTCTTATTATTAGTCTCTACTTTTCGGGTTGGGGACTATTAGTAATCGTTTTTTTAAGTCTATGCACGTTAACCAATGTAAATGAAACAATTTAATCAAAAAATTTCAACATTCCACTTTTTCTCTACCAATCAAATGTTTACAACAATTTTATTTCCAATAAGAAAATTTGAGGCCTTATTTGGCCTCATTTCGATGCATATAGTCGCATTGTCTCGGAAAAATTTGATTAAAACACACCATGGCTCACTAAATTTTTGAGAAGTGAAGTAATGCTAGACATAGGTCTAGCATTACTTCACTAGCATTAAATTTTATATTGTTATGATATGTGTTCTAATTCCATATAAGCTCGTAATCATTATAGTGTGAAGCTAGAGTAAGCTCGATCATTATTCCAGTACTCATAGCTTCGTGGTTGTCCGTCCTGTTGCAATATGGTTGTAGGTATTATCGACATGAGGATAACATGCAATCCTCTCTCTTCTCCACTATAAAGACTATCTCGTTGTGCTTGCCCCTCCTTGTCTCTGTAAGAGACTTTCAGTTGTCTTTGTTGTTGTGTTTTCCCGCCGTTGTGCTTGCACCCATCTAGACGGACCCCTCATCCATCCCAACACTGCTACTTCCCTGGAGTAAAGAGCGTATTTCCACTTGGGACCACCCAGAGCTACGTCCTCAACACCAAGGCCATCGCTCCAGAGAACGCAAAGGCCTACTTCTGTTAAATATATTGTACCCTCAACAGTATGACCGTACACTGCCAGTTGTACTGGACAGTTGTACTTTCTAATTTTGTCTTGCTTGAGCATATATGAGCTCAGCTATTTCTTATTGTTGGTAACTCTTCAGTACTTCAACTTACTTCAGTTCTGTTCTGTACTTCTTCATACATTTGAATATACTATTCTTTTCTCTCTACATTTCTCTTTGCTTCACAATTTATCATGGTATCAGAGCTTCATCAGTAAGCCTCTTCACACAGTCGGGAGAGCAACTCTATCCTCACAGTGTAGAGCCTCACGGATCTTGAGTTCACATGACACAGTCTTTTCACAAGGCTTGGAGAGTTGTCCGTAATACTCTCAAAAGATCGCCGTAAGAATCTTGCGGAGGAAGCAGAGCATACAACGCTCGAAAGATCCTGAACGAAGAGAATGCAAAAGAAGAAACCCTAAAGATTCTTGTATTCTTTTTCAATAATCGTCAAACATTGACAAAGAAAAGTCGGAGGAGGCGCGAAAGTTTAAAGAACCTAAAGATTTCGTTTAAACTTGTTAAATATTCAGGCAAAAGGCAGAATCCTTTAAAGATTCTTGGAAATCGCTCAAATTTGTCAAAGATTGTAGCAGATCACGAAGAAATCGTGAAATTCTTTCAAATCATTGAAAGATTCACGAATCTTTCTTCCACAGGTGTAAAGAACACATCTAAGGCGCAAAGAACAGCCACTGAAGTCGTGAAATTCGTCCTGCGAACGGTTCCAAGGCGGGAAACCAGACCAGAAGGGACGAGGAGAGCGCGGAAAAGGCGAACGCATTTCAGCCGTCAGATCTTGCGCAAAGGACCGACAGCCGTTGGATCAGCGAGAAGGTGCACGAGGTTTAGTCCTCTGAAATGCAAAGGAGTGATTTCGACTTGTGAAGTCGCAAAATCCCGACGTCATCTTGACCGTCCGATCAAGAGACACGTGGCGAGATCCTATTTCATCGCAAAATCGGGAATCGGGAGTTGGACGAGCGAAAGAATCTGCTCTCCAAAAACTCTGATACGCGAAATCCCGAAATCCCGAAACGATCACAGTCGTCCATCTCAGAGGACAGGTGGCAGCAAGTCAACGCATCGACATTTCGGCATTCGGGGTTTCAAGTTATCAAAGAAACTTGACATCGCAACTCGCGAAATCGCGATACGCGATATAGCGATACGATCTCAGCCGTCCGCTTGTCCGGACACGTGGCGAACATCGTTGCGCCCATCGACATTTCGGCATTCAGGGTTTCAAGTTGTCAAAGAAACTTGACATCGCAACTCGCGAAATCGCGATACGCGAAATCCCGATCAGATCTCAGCTGTCCATACCTGGACACGTGGAGGACATCGAGGGCGTCGTTCGCATATCGTCATTCGGGGTTTCATGTTGACAGAAATTTGGAACATCGCTAACCGCGATATCCCGAGGCTGAATCAGGACCGTCCATCTTTTAAGGACACGTGCCGTAAATCCAGGGACTCGGAAAAGTCCCGAAGAGGAAAGCGCCATCGCATATCGGGATTCGGGAAATCGCGAATCCTGAGAACAAGTGATCGGGTTTCTTTCCAGGGAAATACCCGACGCAAATCTAGCCGTCCATCTGTTCAGGACGCGTGGCACAGATCGAGGCTTTCGAGAAAAGTCTCGATAAGCGACTTCATCGGTTTTTCGGGATTCGACATTTCGCGGATCCTGGAGACAAGAGGTCCGGGACATAACATATCGTGAAATCGCGAGAAGGGATCACGACCGTCCATCAGTTGAGGACGCGTGTCGTAGATCGAAGCCATCGGGAAAAATCCCGACAGGACAGCGCCATCGGAAAATCGACGATCGCGGAATCGAGGAGACAGAAAACCTCGACATCAAAAATCGCGATATCCCAATACGATCTGGACCGTCCGATCACTGCAGATCTGGACCGTTGAAAAGTCCAAAGGTGATTTTTCGCATTTTGGCGATTTGTAAGCCAAAGAAACGGGAAAAGCTCGTAGTGCTTTAACACAAGGCGTGTGGTCACATTGAAAGGAGACCAAGGGCCAATCCAAGCCCGATAAGCTCCCATCGGCCATCGAAACATCGACATTTCACCGATCGAAGGTAAATACGAATTTTTCCCTCTAATTTTACTGCAATTTTTTTTTAAAATGGCATCATCTAGCAATCTAGGACCAACTCAGGGTCCGATACTTCTGGGAAAGAACTATGAGTTTTGGTCCCTTTGAATGAGGTCATTCCTGCAAGCACAAGAATGCTGGGAACCAGTGGATCTTGGCTATGTAGAACCAGATCCAGCTGCCCTCACTGCCATGACAAATGCCCAGAGAATTGCTCAAGCAACTCTGAGGACCAAAGAAAACAAAGCGAAATTCTGGATTCAGAACTCTGTGGATGATTTGATATTCTCGAAAATCACAGGCGCTGGTACTTCCAAACAGGCCTGGGACATCCTCAAAATGTCCTACCAAGGAAATGATAGGGTAAAAATAGTTAAACTGCAGTCCTTATGGACACAATTCGAGACTCTCAGGATGATAGAGTCCGAAAATTTAGATCAAATCATGACCAGAGTCATGGGAATTGTGAACCAGATCAGACTCATTGGTGAAACCATCACTGATCAACGAATTTTTGAGAAAATTCTCAGAAGTCTACCCAGGAAATTTGAAATGGTTGTAACAGCCATCCTCGAATTCAAGGATTTGTCAAGATTCTCAACAGATGAACTAATTGGTTCTTTGGTGACACATGAGACAAGACTACATCTCACAGATGAGTCAATCTCAAATGCCTTCCAATCTCAATTCTCATTCAAAAGAGGGAAAGGCAGAGGAAGAAGTAGAGGAAGAGGGAACAACCAGGGTATCCCTCATACCAGTGGAGGAAATAGACAACAATATCCCACTCTGAATTTCCAAGGTCAACGAAATCAACAACAATATCAACATCAGAACTTCTAGCCTCAAAGAGGCAGAGGGAGAAGGTCTAATGACAAAACTAGCATACAATGCTATTACTGCAAAAAGTATGGGCACTATGAATCTGAATGCAGGAAGAAGCAGGCAGATCAGCTCTCAGGCAGAGCACATGTGTCAAATCATATGGGAGACATCTCAAGAGGTATGTTTCTCTCATGCTACAAAACCGAACAACAACCTAAAGATCTTTGGTTGTTGGATAGTGGATGCAACAATCACATGACAGGTAACAAAGAATTACTCTCATGCCTTGATTCTTCAATCTCCTCTGATATTACTCTTGGAAATAATCATTTAGTCAAAGTTCAAGGAAAAGGAACTATTCCTATTCTTACAAAACAAAATGTAAAGAAAGACATAAACAATGTCTACCATGTACCAGACTTGAAACATAACTTGTTAAGTGTAGGACATCTCATTGAAAAAGGATATAAGGTACTCTTTGAGGGAGCATCTTGTAAAATCTATGATAGAAAACCCAGCAGAAAATTAATTTCTGAAATCCTTATGACTCCAAATCGGATGTTTCCCCTTACCCTCAGAACTGCAAATCTGAA
>ML839664.1:0-24591 GCA_009831015.1 Picea engelmannii | reverse complement strand
CTTCACCAAGCCACTAGGAAAGTCAGTTTTTGATTTTCAGAGACAACACTTAGGCATAGTCAGTGCTGATGATTGTAACTGTTGAGTCTAAGAGGGAGTGTTAAATATATTGTACCCTCAACAGTATGACCGTACACTGCCAACTGTACTGGAGAGTTGTACTTTCTAATTTTGTCTTGCTTGAGCATATATAAGCTCAGCTATTTCCTATTGTTGGTAACTCTTCAGTACTTCAACTTACTTCAGTTATGTTCTGTACTTCTTCATACATTTGAATATACTATTCTTTTCTCTCTGCATTTCTCTTTGCTTCACAATTTATCAACTTCTTCGTTACTGACATGCATGGCGTCAAGAGCTCTGACATTAAGGTCGATTTCTATCTTTTTTTTCTTTTTTGTCTATTGACATTTTCATCCAACTGTGAATCGAATCTGAAGGCTTTCTTGAATTCCTGTGTATATTTGTTTTGCAGGTTCAGATTGAGGATGAGAATGTGTTGACGACCATCAGGGGGAAGCGAAAGCGCGAGGAAAATGACGAGGATACCAAATACATTCGCATGGAGAGAAAGCCCTCCAAGTATTTTAGAAAAATTGTGCTTCCCAGTGATGCCAATTTGGATGCGATTTATTCCAGTTGTGAGGACGGGGTTCTGACTGTTACCGTGCCCAAGGAATCACCCATAGAAACGATAGCCCGCTCGCTTCCAGACCCAGTGCAGAGCTAACTTGCAAAACCAGCAAAACCAAGCAAAACCAGTAGGTTACCTGGTCAGTTGCATCATTCTTTCTTTGGGTTGTGGGTAGCCTTCCGCAACTGTTAGATGGTGGTAGCCCCTTTGATTCCGTGCTCCTGTCCTTTCTCTTGTAGTTATTGTTTCATAGCCTGTAAATGCAGTTCCAAATCCAATTGTTCTGTAATCCATGCCTTCACTGCTTATACCTTGACTGCTTTCTTTGCTCCGTAATATGCTTGTGATTATGAAGAATCCAGAGCGAGTCTTTGAGCACATCAAGGACATTGTAGAAAAATCACGGGCTTCCAAATAGATGGCCACTCTTGAAAATAATAGTGAAAAATAATCAGTAAATGGTGGGTAGCATGAGCGTAATGTTTTTTGGTAATGTTCCTAAAATATTCAAGACACCTATTTTCACATTTTCTCTCTTTGAACTAGAATAAAGTTTAATGTTGAATTACACTCAGTCGACGACATGCGTTACTACTTGATGGAATTTGAACTTATATTGATGAAAGCAATAACATCCGCACCACAAAGAATAAACCCTTCTGGATTCATAGCATTTGAGAAAACCCTTCCGGGTTAAAAAAAATCTAAAATTACATTAATGGAGAGTGGTATAATGCAGATTTAGGTAATAGAGAAATACAACCTTCTCGCGCCCTAATGTCAAGATTTTCTCTATGTACAGGCTACTCTGCGTGGCCCATATTTCCCAAGCCAGAGAAAAAAGTTGTTGAATGTGCTATGTGGTTGCCTTACCTCCTGCCATGCCATCTCACCATACATGCTATGTGGTTTCCTTACCTCCTACCATGCTATCTCACCATACAGGATATCCTTACATCCTAGTTACCCCTATACAACATACCCACGTTGAGAATTACAGAGGGAGACCATACATGCTATGTGGTTTCCTTACCTCCTGCCATGCTATCTCACCATACAGGATATCCTTACATCCTAGTTACCCCTATACAACATACCCATGTTGAGAATTACAGAGGGAGGATTGAACCCAAACGAAGATTGAACCCGGGTGGGTGTGATGCATGCAAACCAAGTGGAGTAAAGGCACTTGCAGCATGCATGCAAACCAAGTGGAAGTGATGCATGGCTACTACATTCCATGTAATACACCAGCATTGCTTTGGAGCAACACCTGGGCTTGGAGCAAAACTTGGTAGAGCACCTGGGAAATTACAGAGAGCCAACATCAGTGATTGTCTGGAAAATCATGTATCACCTTGTTTTTTTATAAAAAATACAACTACCTCGTAAAGCGTTTCTCTACAAAAATCCATGTAATTATATGACATGTAAACATGTTGTAGCCGTTGATTGTGTTAGAGGACCATTGCATTGATATGAATCGTCAATTTCTGGTCTATAACCTTTTATAAAATTTAATCAACGACCATAGGAAGATGCACACCATCGATTTTGAAACCCAATTCCCCTCGACCTTTGTTGTGGACGCCTATTCGTTGTGTTTTGTGATGCGATGTGGAGTCTAGACATGACCAGGTAGCATTTTTATTAATAAACATTGGCGTTAAGATTAATAATAGTGTGTTAGTAACAATATTTGAAAATCTTAAATCAACTAACGTTTATTCGGGATCAGTGTATGAACATAAATCAATCAATTTTTTTTCAGATTCTAATTATATTTTACAGAAACAAGAACCATAATTTCATCACTCGAAGTTGCAGAAGTCTATTTCTATCTGTGTATATACTAGCACAGCTACGAGTTAGCGGTTGATGAATGCCGCAAAACAGGTAGAGAATGAGAAATGAAAGAATTTCAAAAGTTAATCATTTAAATGTGACAATCATATGATGTTACAGTAATTTTTTAATATGATTAGGGAAATGTTAAAAAGTAAACAGGTTAACGGATACATTTATAAACTCAAAAAAGTTATCAACAATTAGTTGTACCCATCTCCAATAAGTATACACTTTTCGACGTAAATATCACATTTTAATATTCTCTGTCAGACTCCATCCAACATAAACATATATAAGCCAATCCTAAATTACAACACAATTTAATTCGCAATTTAATTCGGCTGTGCAATACATGCCAAGGGAATTTCTGCCATTGTCATTCACCACTGGAACAGTGCTATAGAAACTTGCTCTTGATAAGAAGGTATAGCTCTCAGCCCCACGCACCCGTTGTTCACGGCACATAGAACCCATTCAAATAAAGAAACCAAACGTTTATTCACTACACGAATGCATTAACAAAGATCACTACCACCTAGTAGCTTCCGTGTCATTTTTACTTGCTGCATGAAACCGTTAGCTAGCCGTTGTTAACTGAGCTGCTGATGGCTAATCAATGAATGGGAGAGAGCCGTAAGGGAATTTGAAACAGCATTGCACCGGTGGGGTTCAAAAACTTGATTAACTAATCATACTTGGTACCGAAACTGAGCCTTATCTTTGCAATAATGAATATTTTAACCCCTATTTCATTTATTGACCCCTATCTGCTCGGTATGTTACTTTATGGATGGTTAGCATTTTCCAACTATGAAGCAATAATTCGAATTATAGAAGATCAAAGCAATAATTAGTGTGTCAAAGCCAAAATATATCTCCTCACCGTTCGGTCACTTTCGGTAATGAGTAACTTTTGGTTATCCTTTCGGTCACTTTCGTTTTCAACTTGTATTCTTTCCTTAAAAAGTCAAGGTGTATCTTCTCTATAAAAAAAAATAGACAATGCTTATGAAATAACGTAAATAATACAACATCACTTCCCCTTGCTATAATGAAACTGAAACTTATCTTTCATGTTACTTCCCCTTAAAGAAATAATTACCTCCTGTATGAAGTATCTCGTCTCCAAGGCCAGTAGAGACAAATCGCGAGGCTACTCTAGTTTGCATTGCGTTCCCTTTTTTCAAGACTTGTCTATGAATATGAGAGTAGCAACTCCCTGACTTTAGGGAAGCGGTATATCTGCCTTTTTAGCAGAGACTTGTTGCTCTGCAACTACCCTTGTTTTCGTTGAAGTCATTATATACAAAAAAATGCTCCTTCAATTATAAGTACATGAGCATAATCATTATATCCTTCAATTATAAGTACATGAGCATAATCATTATAAAAGAACGTAAATCACAAATATATATGATTCAATGTATATTCCAAAAATTGAAAAAACACAAAGAACTTAATTTAACTGCGTAATAATATGTTGGAGTCTACTTCCCCGAATCTGATGCCATTACCTTTTTTGAAGATATAAATTTACCAATTATTTCACATCATTGATGTCTAAGCCAAAAATTGGGGCCTTGTGCATATATGTTTTGATTACTTTTACTAGACTAAATCCTCTATCTCAAATTATCCAATATAATTTGAATTGTAAGTGATCACCGAAAACATTTAGCCATTCCAGTGGCTTTGGAAGACCCAATCCTGGTGTCCATGATGCCTTAGGTGTCTCTACAACAGATTCATCAGGTGTCTCTACAACATATTCATCATGAACATTCAATGTGTTCCAGAGTTGGATAAAAATGAATTAGGAATAGAGTTTAGAACTAGACAACTGCCAAATCCCAAAATATTAACAAAATTTGTGGTTTAAAATGGGTCTTATAAGAAAAATTCACGTTGATGAGTTGGAATTCAAAAACCAATAGAGTTTCAAGAAATTGAGTGAGCAATAATTGTTGAGCTGGATCTATAGAAGTCAAAGATAATTATGTGTCATATTTTTATTTGGCAATATTTTCCTTAGGAGGCCTATTTTAGACACCAAATCTACTCTAATGAGACATTCATCTTGGTTGACTTGTGTCAAATTTCTATGTTCCTTAATGGCTATGTTGCATTACAATGTTCATTCAGGGTTATGCCACATTATGACATTCTTGAAGGGCTATGTTGGATTGTGACATTCATCTTGGTTGACTTATGTCACATTGCAACATTCCTTAAGAGCTATGATGGATTGCAACGTTCATCGATGTTTTTGTCACATGTGACATCCTTCAAGGGTTATGTTGGACTGTGATGTTCCTCAATGGCTTTGTCTCATTGCAATGTTCATCTTGGTCGACTTATGTCAAATTGATACATTTTTTATGGTTTTGTTACTATGTGACATTCATAATAGGTATGTCATATTATAATGTTCATCAAGGGTTATGTCAAATTGCAATGCCCCTCAATGGTTATGTCGTATTATGATGTTCATCAAGGGATGTGCCACATTGTGGCATTCCTCTAGGGTGATGTTGGATTGGCATGTTCCTCAATGGTTATGTTTCTTTGGGATGTTATTTCTTGTTAATATATGTCGAATTGTTATGTTTATCTTGGTTGACTTATGTCGAATGGACATATGTTGACATTCATCTTAGTTGACTTATGTTGAATTGACATATGTCGACATTCATCTTGGTTAACATATGTCAAATTAAGATTTTCATCTTGGTTGCATTGCAACGTTCCTTAAGGGCTATGTTGGATTGTAATGTTCATCAATGGTTTTGCCACATTGTGACATTCTTAAAGGGTTATGTTGGATTGTGATGTTCCTCAATGGTTATGCATCATTGTGACCATGCTTGAATATTGTTGACTATGGCTGACCACGTTTGACTATGGTTGATCATGGTTGAATTTGAGTGGCCATGGTTGAATGTGATAGACTTTGGTTGGCCATGTTTGATTACAGTTGACTATGGTTGGCTATTTTTGGAAATAGTTGATCATGTTTCATCATGATTGTCTGATTGGTTTGATGATTGTTGACCATGTTTGACCATGGTGGACTATGGTTGATCATGTTTAATTATGGTTTCCCATGTTTGACTATTGTTGATTATTCTTAACTATGGTTTGACAACAATTAGCTATATTTTTCTATGGTTGACCATGTTTCACTGTGGTTAACTATCATTGACCATGTTTTACTATGATTAGCTATGGTTGAACATGTTTCACCATGGTTGACTTTCATTGATCATGTTTGATTATGGTTTTCTTTGGTTGACTACATTTGACTTTGGATGACCATGGTTGACTTTAGTTGGCCATGTTTAACTATGGTTGACCATATGTAACCATGTTTGATTATGGTTGACCATCATGACTATTATTGACTAAGATCAATTATGGTTGGCCATGCACACTATGACTGGACATGCTTGAGTATGGTTTTCTATTGTTGACTATGGTCGATAATGGTTAAATATTTAAATTAACTATAGTAGACCATGTTGATATGGTCAACCATTATTGACTATGGTTGACTATAATTGATCTTGTTTGATTACAATGGATTGTTTTTTACTATGGTTGACTTCGGCTGATTATAATTCTTCATGCTTAACTATGGTTGATTGTAAATCGAGTATGGTTATCTTTGGTGGATTATTTTGTACTATGTTTGATTGTGGTTGATAGATTTTGAATGATAGTTAACTATGTTTGAGTTTGAATTCAATATTATGTCACATTGTAACATTAAGAGTTTGACTTGAAATTTATGTCAAATTATATTAGCATTAAGAGGTTGAATTCAAACTGATGTCACATTACTACATTAAGAGGTTGAATTGAACATTAAGAGGTCCACTTGGAACACATTGACATGGCCTCTTAGCGCACTCAGACATGGCCACTTGGTGCACATAGACATGGCCACTTGGAACACATTTACAGGGCCACTTGGTGTGCGTTGACAAGGCCACTTAGTGTAGATGACAGGGTCACTTGGTGCACATTGACAGGGCCAATTGGTGCATATTGATATAGCCACTTGGAGCATAGAGATAGGGCCACTGGGTGCACAGAGGCATGGCCACTTGGCGTACCCAAACAATTTCACTTGGCACAAATAGATATGGCCACTTGGCGCACTCAACAAAGATATGTGGTGCACATAGACATGGCCACTTGGCGTATGTAGAGAGGCCCACTTGGTGCACATTGATAGGCCCACCTAGCACACAAAGAGAAGGCCACTTGGTGCATAAGGACAAGGGAACTTGGCATAGTAAAAGAGGTCCACTTGGCGTATGTTTATAGGGCCACTTGGTGCAAATTGACAGGGCCACTTGGCATAGTAACATAGGGCTACTTGGCCCATGTTGATAGGGCCGCTTGGATAGGTAAGAGAGGTCCACTTGGCACACAAAGACAGGGCCACTTGGCATAGTAATATATGTTCACTTGATGCAGTAACATAGGTCCACTTGGCACACAAATATAGGGCCACTTGGCACAGTAATAGAGGTCCACTTGGAAAAGTAATATAGGTCCACTTGGTGCATAGAGACAGGGCCACTTGGTGCACAAATATAGGGCCACTTGGTGTAGTAAGACAGGTCCACTTGGCGTCGTAAGAGAGGTCAAAGTGGTGCACAAAGGTAAGGCCACTTGGCACACAAAGACAAGACCATTTGGCACAAAAAGACAAGGCCACTTGGCGCAATAAGAGAGGTCCACTTGGTGCACAAATACATGGCCACTTGATGCAATAAGAGAGGTACACCTGGTGGACAAATACAGGGCCACTTTGCACACAAATACATGTCCACTTGGTGAACAAAGACAGGGCCACTTAGCACATAGAAAAGGTCGCCTGGTAGACAAAGTTAGGGTCGCTTAGCACACATAGACAGGGCCACTTGGTGCAGTAAGAGAGGTTCACTTGGTGCACAAACACAGGCCCAATTGACACACAAAGACAAGGGAACTTGGCGTAGTAAGAGGGGTCCACTTGGTGCACAAACACAAGGGTTCTTGGTTCACATAGACATGGCTGCTTGGTGCAGTAAGAGAGGTTTGCTTGGTGTAGTAAGAGAGGTTCACTTGGTGCACAAAGAGAGGGTTGTTTGGTGTTGTAAGAGAGGTCCACTTGGCACATGTTGAGAAGGACACTTGGCGCAGATAGACATGGTCACTTGGCGCATATAGAGATGGCCACTTGGTGTAGTAAGAGGCCACTTGGTGCATGTTGAGAATTCCACTTGGTGCAGATAGAGAGGGTCAATTGGTGTAGATAAAGTGGCATCTTGGCGCATTACAAGAGTTCCACATGGCATTGTAAGAGGTGTCCAATTGGCACAGTGAGAGTTTGTCCACTTAGCATAGTGAGAGGGACACTTGGCATAGTAGAGAGGTCAACCTGGCGCACAAAGAGGGCCATCTGACACACATAAAGAGGTCCACTTGTGGCTCTGTGAGAGGACCACTTGTTGCAGTAGGAGATGCGTACATAAAGAGGTCTACTTGTAGCACTATGAGAGGGCCACTTTTTGCAGTGGGAGATTTCCACTTGGCGATGCACAAATGAAGGGCCACTTGTAAAAAAGTGAGAGGGCCACTTGTCACATTAAAAGATTGCCACTTGTCATAGTAGGAAATTTTCGTGAGGGGAACTTGTCACGGTAGGAATCAAACCACTTATCATAGTTGGAGGTTTCCACTTGTCGCAATAGGAGATTGTCGTGAGAGGGCCACTTGTCTCAGTAGGAATCATACCACTTCTCATAGTTGGAGATTTCCACTTGTCACAGAAGGTGATAATTGCAAGAGTGCCACTTTTCACAATAAGAATCAAGCCACTTGTCACAGTTGGATATTTCCACTTGTTACAGTAGGTGATTTCCACAAGAGAGCCACTTGTTGCAGTAGGAGATTGCCATGAGAGGGCCATTTCTCACAGTAGGAATTGGGCCACTTGTCTCAGTTGGAGATTGCCACTTGTCGTAGTAGGATATTTTCACTTGGCACATGCACAAATGAAGGGCCAAGGGGCACATTGAACAATATGACCACTTGTCGTATTAGGAGATGAATGGATTCTGCCACTTGTCACATTACGAGAGACGACCACTTGTCACATTACGAGATTTCCACTTGGCATAGACACAAATGAAGGGCCAAGTGGCACATCGAACCTGACCACTTGTAACAGTAGGAGAATTCCACTTGGAACGTGCACAAATGAAGGGCCAAGTGGCACATCGAACAAGTTGACCACTTCTCGCATTAGGAGATGAATGGAGATGAGCACTTGACACATTAGGAGATTGCCACTTGGAACAAGCCGAACACTTGTCGCATTAGGAGATGAATGGAGTCGACCACTTGTCACATTAGGAGATTTGACCACTTGTTACATTATAAGATTTCCACTTGGAACGAGCCGACCACTTGTCGCATTAGGAGATGAATGGAGCCGACCACTTGTCACATTAGGAGAGTTTCCCACTTGTTACATTAGGAGATTGCCACTTGGAATGAGGCGACCACTTGTCGCATTAGGAGATTAATGGTGTCAACCACTTGTCACATTAGTAAATCCAACCACTTGTCACATTAGGATATTACCACTTAAAGTGGTGCTCCGTAACTTCGCATTAGGAGATTGCCACTTGTCGCACTAGGAGGATGAAGATCTAAGCAACAACATCGAACCGAGCCAAGTGGTGCTCTGTAACTTCGAAAAGAAGCACCCTATTTCCAGGAACCCTGAGTTATGTTTTATCGTGATCAATATCCTCACCACACAATTTTACTCGGTATTTGATTTATGCACACTTTCTACACTGCTCTCATTGGTTCACAAGTTAAATTCACTCCGTTGTAATACTGAATCAATTCCAATCAGAATTGAATGGTCATTATGACCTCCACTCCTTACCAAGATGTATCCTTAAGGCTATTTTTGATTCGTGCTTCGGTAGGAGAGAACTGGACCATCATTCTAGTGAGTTTTTTTTCTACAATGTTTATCTATTTTATCATTAATAGAAGTTGAGTTTCATTGTATTTCTATGCTCTTTGTTGTATTTTTGTGCATATCTAATTTCTTTCTCAACATAATCTGGATCAGTGGTATCAGAGCAGTTAACTCCTTGTTATTTCTCGGTGCATGTCCCTAATGAGGTCAGGGTATAGAGAGTTGGGTCTCAAGATAGTTTTGCTTGGGGATGACCGATCTCGTTAGCCCAAGTGATCTCCCATGGTAGAAGAAAAGAGAGATGATAGAGCAGGAGATCCTTTCAAGAAGTTTCTCAAAGAATCCCTCTCATGACAAAGGAACGAGATGATGTACAACTTCACTTAGATCCTTGGATGACTACCAACAACGGCCAAATTATCTTGGAAAAACAACCATTTTGGAGGTGTGATGCCCTTCAAGGTACACGTTAATTTCGATATCCCCTTATTTGAAGTCCATATAGATGTAGATGTTTTATAGAAATGGTCAAATCTACTAGAAGGTTATTATTCTATCCAAAACAATTTCGATGGAAAAACAATCATCTTCACACTCCTTAAATACCTTCCCCATGTCAAAGCTTGGTGAAAATTTTACGGGGAGAGGCACACCACAATTGAATCTATGTCATTCAGGAGAGAACCCACCTAGACGACCTTTGTGGATGCCCTCAAAGAGGAGTTCTACCATGTTGGAATTTATGATGACTAGTATATGAGATGGATGACTTTAAGTTAGGAGAGAGACTAGATGATGCTAGAGTATACCAACATCTTCCATACCCTGTGCTCAAATATGGGTATTCAAGATTCTAAGAGACACTTAGTTATGAAGTACCTCAGTGGCCTACACATGTACATCCAAACATAGCTGAATATTTTTGAAATCTCCTCATTGGGAGTTGCTTATCAATATGCTTTCTAAATTGAAAAAAAAAATTAAGAAGCGAAATAGGCAAGAGTTCAAGTCTACAAATCTACAACAATATAAGAATGGAAAAGGTGTCCCCAACTCATAGAACAAGGGACAGAGAAAGGAAGGCCAACCTCAAGACAATCAGTCCAAGTCACAACAAAATAAGGGTGACAGGAAGATGAAGGACACTAGAAAGTGGTGTGATTTCCACAAAATCCCCTAGCACAACATTGATGAATTTCGCTCAAAACAATCATTGTTGGATGAGATTAAGAAAACGAGTCGAACCCTAACTCATAATCTGATTCAGAACGAATAAAAAATACCATTGATGCAAAACCTAGTGCTACCATCGCAACCACAAAGATCCTACTAGATGAGTCAGAGAAGCTTGAGGGGGGGGGGATTTTCCATTCATAGGTGCAGGTGAAAGAGACCCCACTACATTTCATTCTTGAAATCATGAGCCAAAAGAACCTGGTCTCAGCTAAGGTCATCAAGATATTGAAGTTGTTGATGATGAAAAACCCCTAACCATACATCGTTGATTGGTTGAGCCAGGGACGAGACGTTCACATCAACCAATAGTGTCACCTATCATATGACATCAATCCCTTCATGTTGGGTTGTTATTTTATTTGCAATGAAATTGACGCAACACCCCTAAATCAACAGGTTCTTCTCAACCTCTCGGTCTAAGGATCGTTCTTAATCTCCCCTTGAGCCGAAATGGATCTTTGATTCCCAACTGGAATCTTCCACACTTGTAACCACATGTCCTTCTTAGGAGCTATGCCTGTGAAAACAAGCACTAGGCATGAACTCTTACCCGGGTGACCAACCAATGTGACCACAACCTTTATCCAAAAAGGTATTTCGCGAATCGCGATTTTGGGGGTATTGGCATGATACAACCCCAACACTCCACATCCACGAAACCCCAAAACTCGATGTGAGACCTCTCCCCATGACCATATCTGATGGTCCTGTGCCTTCTCCTTGATCGATGACCATGATCGCGTCACGAATTCACATTTTGCGATATCAGGACTATTTGTGCAACACAAGCCCAATGCTCCAACTCCCGACTCCCGAAATTTCGAGATCTGAAATCAAGAAATCAACGACTCTCGTTGATCCAGATCTAATGGATATTATTCCTTCTCGGCTTGTGTATGTTGAAAGGTTATCAAGCTTATCCTTCCCGCTGATCTACTAGATCCAATGGCTCACAGAATTTTGGCATTCCTCCCTCTGAGAAATTCCACCATCCGTTCAGATTTTCAATGGCTCCAAGACGAAGGACTTGGCATCAATGCTTCTGGGGTCAACCTCTGTGAGGAGACTTCAAACTTCTGCCCTTATTTGAATCCCTCAAATTCTCTATCCCTTTTGAACTTCTCTTCTATGGAAAACTCAATAATTTCAAGGGTTCTTTGCACTCACTCCTTGTGGCACTCACGATAACCTCTAGTTATCTGACGTCTTCCTCTTCTGTGCACTCCTTGCAACATAAATCCTTCAACCGCTCACTTGGGTTGGAAAAGTTTAAGACTTCAACCTGCTTGCACACTCCTTGCATGGCTCTATGCTATACTCGCACTTCTACTGGTATGAGAACAACGGTATCTCTCCTGAGCGTTTCTGAGGTAAAACTCATAACCTTTCAACGCACACTCTGCGGACTTTCACTGAACTTCTTGCATGAATTATTGGGACAAGAAACAATTGGAACTCATTCTCTCCCTCTCAATCATGAAATCATACTTACACACAACATTGAAACACAATGCATAACAAAGACTGAAATTAACTGTAAACATACCATTCAATAGATTTAAACAGAATTCATAACACCATGAAATTTGGATCAAATCTTACTTATATTAATCCACGTGAATCTGTACATGGGTTCTATAGCATCATCTATTTGCTTATACACTCTTCTACAATATTTGTTCTTCTATTCTCTGGCTTTACAACTATCTTCTCTTACAATGAGAATAATGATAATGATATAATACAATACATGTGAGAGAGCTTTCTAGAGTTTTCCCTCCTACACTCTAAGCTATCAAATCGAAATAAATGCTACAACTACTCTACATTTAATACAATAAATGCCTCCAACAAACAAATGAGAGAAATTGTTCAAGATCTGTGTTACAACTCAAAACATAAATGTGAATGCATCCTTTCAAGATATTACATTAATGTATTATCCCTTTCAAATTCAAAATTCCTTCAAAATGTGTGTTGGTGCATATCCAGTTGTCCTCTACTTTTGCGCTTGCTTTGCTGGCTTGCTTATGATGCTCCTACATCATACTCCTCTGGCTGAAAAATTCATGAAATTCTATTCATTAGCTTCTGCACCATCTGTCCATGTTTTTGGATCTCCACTTCACTTTCCCAATTGGCATCCTCAATCGAGTGTCCCTTCCATTTGACCAAATACTCAAAATATTTCTTCCTTCAAGTATTTTTACTAACTCTTTGATCAATGACCTTTTCCATCTTCGGCTTTTCAGCTACAAGCATCTATTTGACCCGTTGGAATTTTTTTTTATCTTCTTCTCCTCTGGATTCATCTATTCTGTAAGGATATAGATCTACTACATTGAATATGGGTGATATGCCCACATCATCTAGCAACTCTATCTCATAAGCATTTGCTTCGAATTTTCTTATGATTTTACATGGCCTTATCTTTTTCATCTTCATTTTATTATACGTTTCCCTTGGGAATATTTCTTTTCTTAGGTGTGCTAAGAACAAATCTCCCACTTCAAACTGAAGTTCTCTCCTATGTTGATCTGCTCTGCGCTTATATTCCTAGTTGTAATTTTGCAACTGCTCTTTGATCTTATGGTGGAGCTCTTGCATCTCTGCTGCAAATTCTTCTGCTCCAACACTTCTGAATTCGCTCTGCTCTAAGTCTCTCAACTCAGATACTCCTCTCAGCTGCATTCCATACATTATCTAGAATGGGCTCTGTCCGGTGCTCCTATTAGGTGAATTGTTATATGCAAATTTTTCTTGTGGCAGAATCTGGTCCCACTAACTATGATGTTCAGCTACTAAAGTCCTCAAAAATTCCCCTAAACTTCGATTTACTACCTCAGTCTTTCCATCCATCTGAGGGTGATGTGTTGAGATAAAAGATAAATTAGTCCCCATCTTTTTCCATAATGTCTTCCAGAAATGACCAATGAATATTTTATCCTTGTCTGAAAAAAATCTCTTAGGTAAGCCATGAAGTCGAACAACTTCTTTGAAAAGCATATTTGCAATGTGTGTTACATCATTGGTTTTCTGACATGGAATTAAATGTGCCATTTTCGAGGATTTTTCAACTACCATGAATATGGAATGACAACCTCTCTATGTCCTTGGCAGTCCTAACACAAAATCCATGCTTACCGTGTTCCACAACCTCTCTGGTACCGGAAATGGTTGATATAATCGTGTATTCTGTCTCTTCCCCTTTGCGTTCTGGAAAATTCTACATTTGTTGACAAATTTCCTGACATCTTTCCTCATCCCTGGACAATAATATACATTGTTCAGTTGCAAAAATGTTTTGTCGTGACCGAAATGTCCATCCAATCCTCCACTATGTTTTTCCTTCAGAATATTCTCTCTCATAGAACTCTTCGGGATACACAACTGATTTACTTTGAGTAATAATCCATCCTGGATTAAGTATTCAATCCATTGGTTTATGTCTCTTAGAATAGGATTTTCACATGCTTCATAAGCATCCCTGAAATCTGAATCATCCTTGTACATATCCTTAAGGTTATCAAAACCTAAGGTCTTCACATGAAACTCCTGCAAAGTCAAACATTTCCTACTCAATGCATCAACAACCTTGTTAGCAATTCCAGAAATGTGCTTTATAACAAAACTAATGTTTTGCATAAATTCAACCCATTTCGCATGTTTATGGTTCATTTTTTCCTGTTTGGTTATGAATTGTAAAGCGTTATTGTCGCTATACAAAAAAAACTCTTTCGGAACCAAGTACTGCCTCCATTTCTTCAACGCCTATATGAATGCA
This sequence comes from Picea engelmannii, assembly GCA_009831015.1. Classification (NCBI taxonomy): domain Eukaryota; kingdom Viridiplantae; phylum Streptophyta; class Pinopsida; order Pinales; family Pinaceae; genus Picea; species Picea engelmannii. The sequence goes on along the minus strand of ML839664.1, from coordinate 10,098 downwards.
TAAAACTCTTTATCATACGTGGAATATTTCATCTTGGCATCATTCATCTTCTCACTGAAGTATGCAATCAGTCTATTGTCTTGGCTTAAGACTGCTCCAACCACAAACCCACTTGTGTCACATCTCACTTGAAATGTCTTACCAAAGTCTGGAAAAACCATAAATGGTTGTTCAATTAGTTTCTCTTTCAACAACTTGAAAATTTTCTCTGAGTCCTTTGTCCATTGAAAAGATTTAAGTCTTTTCTTGATTGTGTCCATCATTGGTGCAAAAATTCCACTAAAATGTTTGATGAACTTCTTGTAAAAATTGGCTAGTCCATGGAAGCTTATGACTTCAAATATATTCCTTGGCGATGGCCATTCTTTGATCGCTTTCACCTTCTCCGGATCTATCTTCAACTCATTCGAAGAGATCACAAAACCAAAATAAATGAGCTCTTTCTTCATGAAAGATGACTTCTTTAGATTTATCAACAACTTCTCTTGCTACAACCTCCTCATCACTAGAGTTAGGTGTTTCAGATGTTCTTCTTCAGTCTTACTAAATATCAATATATCATCAAGGTACACAATTACAAACTTTCCAATGAAATATTTCAGGACTTCGTTCATTAACCTCATGAAAGTACTTGGCACATTCATCAAACCAAACGACATGACAAGTCATTCATATAATCCTTCATTCGTCTTGAATGTTGTCTTCCATTCATCACCTTCCCTCATTCTAATTTGATGATATCCACTTTTCAAATCAATCTTTGAAAAAAACATTCCTCCACTCAAGAAATCCATTAAGTCATCCATCATCGATAAAGGAAATCTGTACCTGATGGTGATTTTTTTTATAGCCCTCGAGTCGGTACACATTCTCCATCCATCATCCTTCTTTGTACTTAACACTGTTGGTACACCGCATGGACTCAAGATTTCTCTCATCAACCCCTTGTCCATCAAATTCTGGACTTGCTTCTTGACTTCTTCATTCTCTTGTGGCATCAATCTATACACTGCTTTGTTCGGTAAACTTGCTCCTAGTATAAGGTCAATACGATGGCTTATAATTTTGATGGGTGGCAATGAACAAGGTAAATCATCCACCACTATATCAGCGAAATTCTCCAGCATCTCCTGAATTTCCTTTGGTAGATCCTCTATCAAAGTACTGGTTAAAATGACTCTAGGTTTCCTTACCACAACAAACTACATGTCTTATTCTTTCTTGACTTCCTCCAGAAGTTCCTTCCCACTCATGAGAAGTATAGTGTTGCTTGCTTCTGTTTTCACCTTCTTGTCTTCAATTGGCAACAACATATGTGTCCTACCATTCTTCTCTAAGGTGTATGTGTTCTTTCTCCCATCATGAACAACATTTCTTTCATATTTCCATGGTCTTCCCAACAAAATATGACAAACATTCATGGGAATAACATCACACAAAATCTCATCCCTATATCCCCCTATCTTAAATTCAACTAAAAAAAATATAGTTATTGTTACCTGATGTCATTTTTGCAACCACGAGACTTTATATGGGCTCGAATGTGCAACTATCTCCAATTATAGCTTCTCCACCATTTCTGTGGATAGTGGATTATCTGTGCTTCCACTGTCCACTATCACCTTGCATACCCTATCCCTGGTATTGCAAGCAGTTCTGAACAAACTATTTCTCTGGACTAGATTCTTTGCCTCTTTCTCTGGCTTCAAGAGAACATCATTAAAGATCTTCTGCCTTCTGCATCTTCTGCCTCAACATTTCGCCTCTGAAATGTGAGCTTCACCTCCTCCATCTCTTTTTCTATCAGGACATTCAAAAGATTTGTGTTCTATCTTTCCACAAACAAAACACTTTATCTCGCCTCCTTTGCCTCTACCTCTTCCTCTTGCTCATGGTAAAGTGTTCTTATTGGAAACGGTCCTCTCTGTGAGATTCCTCCTCTTTCTGGGTGGCTATGAGGTTTCTTCTCTTCATCTTTGGTCTTCTGCACTCTGTCCTGGGAAATTTCTTTGCCTTTTCTCTGACTTCTACCTCTGCCCCTTTGACCTTACTTTTGGGCCAATTTTTCTTTTTCCTTCAGAGGAATATGATAATCATCTTCCACATTTTTTATTATCACCATGCTCATCTCATCCTGGATGTCATATCTCATACCATTTATGTATCTAGAGACCTTTTCATCATCACTCTCACGATGACCTGCTCTAGTGTCCAGTCGATAAAACTGTTCAGTGTATTCCTTCACTGTCATTCCCTTCTGCATTCTTCGAAACAGATTAATTTGATAGTCTCTAGGTATAAACTTGGCTTTCATATTTGCTACCATCCTATCCCAGCTTTTGATTCTTTGTTTTCCTTTACAACACCTGTCAGCTTGCAGTTCATCCCACCATAGTGTTTCATTCCCTTTCAATCTAGTGACAACATGTTTAACTTTCTTATCTTCATAATCGAAGTATTTATCTAGAGCTCTAAACCAATCTAGCAACTCCTCGATGTCTATGTTTCCTTCATACATCGAGATCTCCATTTTTGCTCAGTCCCCTATTCTTGCAATAGCTCTGAATAGACGTTCTTCTACAGCATCTTCAGATACAACTTCTTCTTTAGTTCTAGCCTCATTTTCACTTTTGGCTTCACTAATATCTCCTGTATGAGTATCTCATCTCTGTGCTATATCCATGGCATCTAATCGAGCATGAAGTTCTCTCATATTCCTTTCCACGGTTGGATCAGTCATTGGTCTATCTTGATGTCTTCTGGGCGGCATTGTTGTAATCGTTTCTTTACTATAGAGGTTCAAAATCTATGCTCTGATACCACCTGATGCAACACACCTACCTCAGTAGGTTCTACTCGACCTCCCAGTCTAAGGAACATTCTTAATATCCCCTTGAGTCGAAATATCTCTTCGATTCCCATCTGGAATCTTCCACACTTGTAACCACAGGTCCTTCGTAGGAGCTACACTTGTGAAAACAAGCACTAGGCGTGAACTCTTACCCACGTGACCAACCAATGTGACCACAACCTTTATCCGAAAAGGCATTTTGTGAATCACGATTTCAGGGGTATTGGCATGATACAACCCCAACACTCCACATCCATGAAACCCTGAAACTTGATGTGGGACCTCTCCCCAGGACGAGATCTGATGGTCCTGTGCCTTCTCCTCGATCGACAACCACGATCGTGTCACAACTTCTCATTTCGCGATATCGGGACTATATGTGTAATGCAAGCCCAATGCTCCAACTCCCGACTCCTGAAATGTCGAGATCTGAAATTCAGAAATCAACGACTCCCGTTGATCCAGATCCAATGGATATTATTCCTTCTCGGCTTGTGTACGCTGAAAGGTTATCAACCTTCTCCTTCCCACTGATCTACTAGATCCTATAGCTCACAGAATTTTGGTATTCTTCCCTCTGAGAAATTCCACCATCCGTTCAGATTTTCAATGGCTCCAAGCCAAAGGACTTGGCATCAATGATTCTGGGGTCAACCTCTATGAGGTGACTTCAACCTTCTTCTTTTCTTTGAATCCCTCGAAGTATCTATCCCTTCTGAACTTCTCTTCTATGTAAAAATCAAGAATTTCAAGGGTTCTTTGTGCTCACTCCTTGTGGCACTCACAATAACCTCTAGTTATATGATGTCTTCCTCTTCTATGCACTCCTTGCACCAAAAATCCTTCAACTGCTCACTCGGGTTGGAAAATTTTAAGACTTCAACCTGCCTACGCACTCCTTGCATGGCTATGTGCTATACTTGCACTTCTGTTGGTATGAGAACAACGATATCTCTCCTGAACGTTTCTGAGGTAAAAATCAGAACCTGTCAATGCACACTCTACGGACTTTCACTGCACTCCTTACAGGAATTATCAGGACGAGAAACAATTGGAACTCATTCTCTCCCTCTCAAAGACTTCATACATTCAATCGTGAAATCATACTTACACACAACATTGAAACAAAATGCATAACAGAGACTGGAATTAACTGTAAACATACCATTCAATAGATGTAAACAGAATTCATAACACCATGAAATTTGGATCAAAGATTCCTTATATTAATCCAAGTGCATCTGTACATGAGTTCTGTAGCATCAACTATCTGATTATACACTATTCTATAATCTATGTTCTTTTATTCTCTGGCTCTACAACTCTCTTCTCTTACAATGAGAATAATGATAATGATACAATACAATACATGTGAGGGAGCTTTCTAGAGTTTTCCCTCCTACATTCTAAGCTATCAAATCGAAATAAAAGCTACAACTACTTTACATTTAATACAATAAATGCCTCCAACAAATAGATGAGAGAAACCGCTCAAGATATGTGTTACAACTCAAAACATAAATGTGAATGATCCTTTCAAGATATTACATTAATGTTTTATCCCTTTCAAATTCAAAATGCCTTCAAAATGTGCACTGGTGCATATCCATCTTTCCTCTGCTTTTGTGCTTGCTTTGTTGGCTTGCTTATGATGCTCCTGCATAAAAAATTCTAGTCGATGTGGATCGAATGATAGTCAAAGGTCGAGGTGGTTTGACTAGGTAAATTCAAAGTCGAAGACATCAAAAACAATTCAAGGTTCAAGGTGGTTCAATCGGGTAAATTCGAAGTCGAAGATATTGAAAACAACTTGAAGGTCGAGGTGGTTCGACCAGGTAAAGTTGAATTTGAAGAGATCGACTGACAAGAGGTCGATAGGAGAGCTCATGGAAATAGACTGAAGACCGAATGAAGGTCGACTGGTAGTTTCCTGGTAATCTGACTTGGTAGTCGACTCTAACAGAATCTCGAGATTCGTGGGATTTGTAGCCAATGATATGCATGGATTTGTAACCTTCTTTGAGCACCTTTTCTTTAGGGTTTTTCCTACTGTAAATCCTACAAATAAGGTGTGTTGCAATGTTGTAAAAGCTAATTTCTAATCAATAATCATAGAGGTTGTTGGTCATGCATATGTAATATGAATTGGCTACAGGGTTGTTCTTGTGTAAAACAATAAGGTACTATATCGATTGTGTTTTAGGTGTAGACCAAGGTTAGGCATGTAACCTTTTATTTTGAATGAATAAGACAACATGAGACCATAACGTTCAAGGAATGTTGGTTTTCCCGTTTGGGTTTCCAGGGTAAAATCTCTTTGTACCGCGTGATTGATTTGTCATTTAATTTCTTTTTTAAATATTTCTTCCTCTCTTCTGCTACATTTAGTGTGGAAGTGTTCCTCATTTCCTAACACTTCAAATATGAGGTACTTTTTATGTTTCCCACTTGAAGTTTGTTATGTTCTTTTAGGACAACCATATATGTGGAAACATCACATTGCTTATGAGTCTCGACCCATAGTGTCATTGTTACTCTAGAGGGTCATCTCTATAGGATACCAGAGGTAGTTATGACTACTTCCATTTCATTGATCTTAGAAAAATAGTGTCACAAAGTAATCTCTCATACCACATTGTTTTCCCTCTTCATGATCCAGCCAAAAGGTGAACAAAAGGTCACTACGACCACCACAACCATGACCCAAGACCTTTCTATACAACAAAATTAGGCTGACAAGATTATAGAGGATCACAAAGATATGTTTTTACCTACTAGGGTAACTTTGCACTTCCAAGTCAACAATTCCATTGACTTGGTTTTCGGTGCTCCCTTACCCAATGGTCCAATATATAGATGCTCCTTTCCAGAGAATTATAGTCTTCCATATGTTCAATGTAGCTATAATAGAGCCCTTCATAGTTCTATTGGCCACGACCCTTTTTAGGTGTGATTGGGGTTTCAACCATTATCCCCCATTGATATAGCTCTTCTTGCTGCATCTTCACTTATAGAGTCCTTCCACACTCAGATGAAGGAAAAACATGCAACCATATTTGTTGAATGGATCCAACACCTGCAACAACGGGTTCATGACATCCTTCAATAGGCTAATTCCAAGTACAAGTATGAGATCTACTTCAACAAGGAAAACGAATTACCAAGGTTCAGATTCAACAAAGTTTCCCCATCTCCCAAGGGAACTTGTCACAATGGGGACCATTGCTTCCTAAGGGGGGAGGACTGATCCAGGTGGATCTGGGTGGCCATCCACCTTTTCCATTGAATCAACATTTTCAAGCCTATGGTTTTGATAAACCATGATATTCACCCTTTTGATGAGGAATGTAATGTAATGTCATCTCCATTCGTTAATTAAAATCATCATGTAATGATGCCTAAAACATTAATGCATTATATCCCATTTGAACTCCATAGTTAAGTGTGCTTGGGATAGAGTAGTACTAGGATGGGTGACCTCCCGGGAAGTCCTAGTGTTTTACATGTATATGGAATTTTGTAAATTTATATCAATTTATCCAACATGCATCATGGGAATTATTCTCCTCCCACTCTCTCAAATATAATCGACATAAAGGAATTCCTTTGAGCATGCAATGGAGTGTGATGTAATTATTATTGTGAATGAACATAGCTAGCATCTCTTTCTCTTTAGAGATAAGATACCACCATTCTAGCCAATTTGTGTTCTATAGTGTTCGACTATTTTAGTCATTAATATAAGTTGGGTTTCACTGTATTTTTGTGCATATCTCATTTTGTTCTCAACATAATACGGATAAATTATGGGGTTTAAAAATATTTTTATATTGTTTTTATCTATGATCATAGAAATATTATTAGTAATGTCATGGATACAAGGAAGAGAGATAAGAGCTATAGGTGGGGAAGAGGGAGGGGATTTTTTGGGTTTAGAATGGGGCGTTGAGTGGAAATATTTATTGATTTGAGTGGATGAGTAACCATTGGAAACAAGGGCATTAGTAAGGTGGGATTTTTATTTTTCAAGGATATGAGGAGCAATGATTTGAATGGATCGAGTTACAAGGGTTTTAAAAATGACATATTTTTGGGCTAGGTGATGGTGAGACTGAGCATGAAGGTATCTATCGGTGTGAGTCTTTTTTATATAGACTTAGTGGGTAAGGATGTCATCAGGTTGTCAGGAGATGAGAACATCCAGAAAGGGAAGAGCGTCTTCATTTTTTATTTCCATAGTAAATCTAATGTGCGGGGAAGTGTTGTTAAGATGGTTAAAAAAGAGTTCAATGAGGGAAGGTCATGAGACTAAATGACAAAGGTATCATAAAAAAGATGAAACCAACATTTGGGCTTTAAATGAAAGTTGTTTAAGGATAAAAAATCAAAATGTTCCATAAAGAAATTGGAAACCACTAGGGATAAGGATGACCCCATGGTTGTACCTTTTGTTGCTCATAACATATTCCTTTAAAGGTGAAGAAAGTTAAGAATAAAATGTTGGATACCCCTGGAATAGACTCTCTAGTTAAGAAGAAACTACTTTCTCTTTCTCACAAGTTTGGTAAAATAATAACATGGATGAGAAGTGATTCATTCCAACTCTGTTTCCTATATCCAAGTGGTTTCTTCCAAGAATTTTCCCTCCTTAGGTGTGCTTATACAATGTCTCCTTCCTCAAATTTCTTTACTTACCATTTTACATCAACAATTTTCTTAAAACCTTGGCTACTCCACTGTAACTACTATTGCACTTTCTCATGCACTTCATTTACTTGGAAAATGAATCCACATCTATGATCCTCTTGCTCCACTTCCCTCAATGTACACATCATTGAAGCACTCATGGTTCTACACTTTTCCTTTGGATATTTCCCCATGGCTCGTAGAACCTTTCACTATACTAAGATTCCTCATGGAGGAAAAAAAATTCATATCCAACTCAACACAATCCCTTATGCCTAATATATTTCCACTTGCCATTGAAAGTGAAATTTCCTTTTTTTCTTGAACCCCTAACACAATAAGAACCATTTCCTCTTGATATTTCATGGTCATAATAATCTTCCTTATGTTGTTCTCTTCATCTCCCTCATTTGCATAATTCTTTCCAATGATCTTTCACTTCACCACTTGTTGGTTGTATTTTTTTTCCTTGGTGATCCAAGGTATGAATATTTTTTCTCAATATTTTTTTTTTCCTTGGTTGTGTTAACCAAAGCTTCATTCGTCATCTTTGTTGCAACACTTTCCACTGATTCATCCTCTACTTCCTCTAACCTTCAATTGTAATGGGATTATATTCTATATGTGCACCATTGCACATCCTTCTTATTCCTACAACCAATGTATGATAATAGGTGTTATGGAAAACAAAGGTTCTTATTAATTCTTCTACCAATAACACTTCCTTTTCCACTCCATCCCATTCAACTACCTCTTCATCAACATAGGGTTCCTTTTATACTTCTATTGATTTTAAATTCAACTTGTTTCCATTGTCCTTAATTTCTTCTTTTCCCATGCTATTTAATATCCTTGGACCTTCCCATGGTTCCCTTTCGATGCTCATCTCTTGTGACCTCCATGTTGTTGATTATCCTTTTACTTTCAACAACAAATTAATGGTAAAATAAAACAAGGGTTCTTTCTAGACCCTCCCTAGAACTTTGATTTTTGCATTCATAACTAGTAGGGTTTCCTCCTCTCTCATTGCTTGTTGAATCTATGACAGGTTTATCATCCTTTTGTCCCTCATTCCTATGGGCCTTTTTCGCATTCATATCCTCCTCTTAAATGTAGGAGCCTCTACCTTCACAATGAAAATTGGAAATGAAAACATCTCCATATCGACCCTTTGCATCCATATAATTCAAGGATAATTTCTCTTCAATTTCCTTAACTTCCTCTATTTCCTTCTTTATTGTTGCAAGATTCTCATACCCTTCTATTGAAACACTTATTTTAGCAATTTCACCTTTAAATATGCCTATGCAGAACTAGCAAATTCCCCATGGCTGCATTTTCTTTCAACCCTCGACTAATTCCACCAATTTTATTCCTTTCCTTTGTAAGGAAGTGATTGGATGTATAATATTGGAAAATCCTTCTATAAACCTTCTATAATATCTAGCATATCCCATGGATGAAATCACATTTGGAATATTTGTGGGTGTAGGACACCCCATTATTGCTTCAATTTTACCTATATATATTATGTTTCCTTCCTTATAAAAAATATTCCCCAATTAATGAATTTGCTTCTAGTAGAAGCAACGCTTGCTCAAATTGGCATAGAACTAGCGTTATTTTAGCACATGTAATAATAACTTCAATTTATCTTCGTGTTCTTCCTCTCACTCTAAGTAAATGATAATATCATAAAGAAAAACAATGACAAATGTGTCCAAATATTGTCTAAAATTTCCATTCAACAGACACATTAAAGTAGCAAGTGCATCTGTCAAACCAAGTGGCACCACTATAAACTCATAGTGTCCATATCTAGTTCTAAAAATTGTTTTATTGATATATTCATATTTTATTCTTATTTGATGGTAGCCATAACTCAATTCTATCTATCAAAAGTTTTTTGCATCTCTCGGTTGATCAAATAAGTAATCAATTCTAGGTAGAGAACATTTATTGCCCATAATGACTTTGTTCAACTATCTGAAATCAATTCACAACCTCAAAGTTCCATATTTATTCTTTATGAAAAGTATTAGTGCTCCCCAAGGAGAAACACTTGAGTATATATACCATTTCTTTAATAATTATTATAATTGCACTTGTAGCTACTTTGATTTTGGCGTTCTCATTCTATATGGAGTCTTAGAGACCAGGGTATCTCTAGCCACAAATCAATGTCTCTTTTTAGTGGGAGTCTGGGTATTTGTTCAAACACATAAAATTCTTGCAATACTTAAAAGTTCATAAGACTTAAAAGTGGGAGTTTCACCATGTCTAAGGGTCACTATGAGCACAACTCACATTCCTAAAATCCCAATATTGCCAAAAATGACAAGGGATAATATAAGATGGTATACAAGAGATTGAAGGATATCATTCATACTTGGTGATCTGAAAACAGATCCAGAAGCTAGATAGGGTTTAAAAATGCTCAAAAATGAAAGTGCTCGGAATGCGACGAAACCTGTGCCATTGCGTCCGTCTCGTCTTCCTGAATCCGGTGGTATAATTTTTATCACAAACGGAGTCCGTATGAAGAAGATATCGCCTTCTGT